>BHFT01059238.1:0-20978 GCA_004320025.1 Laticauda laticaudata
AGAGCAAGGTGTTAAGAGTAAGCAAGATGTGGCTTAACATGCAAATGTCAAAATAGACTATCAGCCAGGACAAGAAAATTATTTGGGGAATGGTGATGGGCAAGCTACAGACAGATGTAGATAAACTCCTAATTAGGGGGCCTCAGATTAAAACAAATGTATTAACTAAAGATTCCGGTTACTATATGTATTCTATTAAGGGGATAGAAAGTTATGAAAGAAGGCGGGCGCTAGGGGATGGAGGTAGTGTGACACGGGTGGACGTCCTAGCCCGTCGGGATTGTTCGGGTAGAGGCCCACATGATAAGCTTTGGAATAGAAACGATAGGACCGTAAAGAACATGGTGCAGAGGAAGTTAGTTAAGAGAAGAATGGGAAAGGAATCTGTAACAACAGAATACTGCGTACGGGAGCGGGGACGGCTAGATTCACAGCGGAGGGCTGGATTGAGTGCGAACACAATGTGGGACCGGTAGGAAGATGTGGGTGGAGTGCCGACTAGATAGGCGCGGCGAATAGGAAGGAAAGGCGGACGCGGGCGTAGCATCAGGAATAATAAAATTACAAAAATCAGCAACAATAACAAGAAACAATGCCTATAGAAAGTTTTATAGATGGGCATCTCTCGCCCTCAAGAATAGTGAAAATGTCTCCTAACTATGAATCATGGAATGACTTGGGGGAAATGTAATATAATGAAAATACAGTAACATTGTTATTGCCAACATTGTGGTGGTGCCTGCCTGCACATGAGACGCGCCCAAGATACGTAGGCAACCGAATAAAAAATGCGTTAGAGGAAAATACGGGGCAGAAGCAAATTGAATTAAAACCAGAAATTCTTCTTACTGGGGATATTGTATAGACAAATTTCTTAAAAAAAGTCAAATATATAGAATACTGGGCAGTATTCTTGCACTCGGCAGCCAGAATAAACTTTGGTACAGCTGTTGAAACAAAGCATGATATTCAAGCAGAGGAAGAATGGTCATTCCAGAAAATAACAGCCTGTGCAAGAGATGGTAGATTAACCTTAGCACTTAAGGAAAAAGAACATCAGAATATTACAAGAAGCTGGATGCTGGTAAATGACCTGGGATAGGAAAACAAAACTGAGAAAATATAAGTTAGTAACAACCGTAAAAATGTAAGAGTAGTAATTATATACTCGAATATTGATAACAAACAAGGAACCATAGACTGTCAATAATAGAATTGGTCTAGCAAATGTTTTGATATAAGGCTTTACGAAATCTGGTTTGTTCTTTAGTCAATGGCCTGTGAACCATCCAATCCACCATCTCCACATCTGCTGATGGTTTAGTAACTGGTTGAAAATATTCCAATTGCATTTTTATATAAATGGGAGACAATTAAGGCAAGGATTATTCTGAATTCGCAAGTAGGGTGTCAGCTCTCCTACGTAAACCGGACAGGAAACACAACTAGATGAATTAATTCTATTTTATTGTAAGACTATATTAAGAGAATCTTGCAAGTATGAAGGTACAGACTTCCCGCCAGCACATTTGACTGTTTGATTCCTTAGGGCAAATGCATACTGATTTTATTTCTCTGACCATTTAGCTCCTGGGGCTCTTTGTTTGATTGTTTCCTGGACATCATCTCTTTCCCCGAGATTATCCACATGTTTTAATACATTGTGCATGATGGTGATAACTGATTAAATTTGTGTTGTTGTTTTTTAAATTTTATTGAGAGGGAAGAATGTCACTGTTTTGTGCAGAGATTACAATGTTCCTATACTGTCCTAGTGCAGCTACACTTGTAATGATTATAATCTCCTTTGTCAAATTGAAACACCTTTCCAAAGATTGGTTATTAATGTATAGACATGAGTTCATTCCTTCATTTTATCTTGGAAGTAAGGGTAAAGGAAATATGGTATTTAGCAGCATACTAAGCAGAATTAAATAAGAACATCAAATGCAGAAAGTAATAAAAATGGCATTTTAAACATTCCGTCATTCTCTTTTGTTGTCTTACCAATTCTCAAAATGTTACATGAGTGAAATTTTCTCTCCTTAAACAAATGAAAGCTTCTGGTTTTTTTATTAACTGGATTCAACTGGGATCTTAACATTACTTGTCTAACAAGTTTAATCATTTCTAGTAGAATTATTTCAGTTCGTTCACCATTCTGAATATCCTGCAGTGAACATGCTTCAGATTATGTCCTTTCCTGAAAGAACTGAACACAACTTTCCAGATATAGCCAGATTAGTGCAGAATAAAAGTGCAGTTATTATATCTTATGATCTGAATGCTCTATTTTCATGATTACAGTATAAGAAAATCTTTAAATGACTTGCAGAATTAGCTTTTATTGATTATCAATTTTCAATCAAGGCAGATTAAATCAAATGTATTCATCTATAGACATTGACCAGCAAGATAACCAAATAATAATAATAAGAAAAGTAATGGCCAAATGCAACAAAATAGTGTAATGGTCATATAAATTCCCCAAATTAGGACATAAAAACCAGAGAGAGGGAAACATAGAATAAGAATAGAATAAGAGTAGAATAAAACAATATCAAAAAGATGAGATAGAAATCAAATAAATTAGAAATGTAATGCAATAGGAGAAAAAAAAGGGATTTCACATCGATGCTTTCATGATGCCCTTTTGTGCAAATTACTACCTTTTAATGCAAAATACTACCGTTACAACTCTTTTGTTGATGGTAGGTTCCAAACTGTGCAGAGGAAAGATAACAGATTTGGTTAAGGATACACCTGCTGTGTAGAAAAGGCAGTGAAAAAATACATGTAAAAAGGTCTCAAGTTCATTCTGAGCATAAAGAAAGCATCCCTCAGAGAGTGAAGTCCTTCTCATCTCACTGCTGAGGATAAGATACAAATCAAAGGAAAGGCTTTGCAGTGTGTTGGAAAAACAAGAAATAGTGTACAGGTACTAAAAGGTTTCTGAATTAGAACTCACCACTGAAAGCTGACTATGGCACCAACATCCATTTGCCACCCAATACCAAATACTCTTTGATAGATTTTGGCTTTAGTTCTCTCTAATGCAAAGTAGAAAAAAACTGCATCCATTTCACTGAAATAAGCCTTACTAACTTGATGCTAGATTTGAAATAATAGTTATAATACTGCAGTTGAGCCAAATATTTCCCATAACACATAACAGAATAACAGAGTTCGAAGAGCCCCTGGAGGCCTGCTAGTCCAACCTTCTGCTCAAGCATAAGATCTTATACTATTTCAGACAAGTGACTGTCCAATCTCTTCTTATAAGTCTCCAGTGATGGAGCACCCGCAACTTCTGAAGGCAAGCTGTTCCACTCGTTAATTGTTTTCATAGTTTCAAAGTTCTTCAAAGTTGCTTCTCTTCTTGATTAGTTTCCATCCAATGTTTCTTGTCTTGTCTTCAGGTGTTTTGAAAAATAGATTGACCCCCTCTTCTTTGGGGCAGCCAAATATTGGAACAGTGCTATCATATCACACCGAGTCCTTTTTACTAAACAAGAAATATCCAATTCCTGCAACCATTCTTCATGTTTTATGAATGGCCCTCTAATCATCTTTGTTGCCCTTTTCTGCACTCTTTCTAGAGTCTCAACATCTTTTTTGTAATATGGTAGCCAAAATTGAATGCAGTTTTCTAAGTGTGGCCTTACTAAGGCTTTATAAAGTGGTACTAGTACTTCATGTGATCTTGATTATATCCCTCTAGAATAGAAATAGAAGTAGAATTCTTTATTAGTCAAGTGTGATTGGACACACAAGGAATTTGTCTTGGTGCAAATGCTCTCAGGGTACATAAAAGAAAGGATACATTCATCAAGAGTCAAGATTCATCAGGTACAACACTTAGTGATAGTCATAGGGTACAATAAGCAATCAAATCATACTAGGAAACAGTCAATAAAAATCATAAGGATACAAGCGACAAAGTTATAGTCAATACAGTCAAAAGTGGGAGGGGATGGGCTGAGAAGATTGAGAAAGAGTGATGAGAAGATTGATAGTAATAGTAATGCAGACTTTGTAAATAGTTGGACAGTGTTGAGGGAATTATTTGTTTAGTAGAGTGATGGCATTTGGGAAAAAACTGTCCTTGTGTCTAGTTGTTCTGGTGTGCAGTGCTCTATAGAGTTGTTTTGAGGGTAGGAGTTGAAACAGTTTATGTCCAGGATGTGAGGGGTCTGTAAATATTTTCACAGCCCTCTTTTTGACTCATGCAGTGTACAGTTCCTCGATTGAAGGCAGGTTGGTAGTAATTGTTTTTTCTGCAGTCCTAATTACATTACTATTTCTGCAACTTAGGATTGCCTTGGCCATCTTAAAGCACATTCTTGATTGGGGTAAGGATGTGAGTGTATGTGCTTGTGCCCTGTCATCTGCAAGCAACCTTCTATATGCCAATTCTAAATATTGTATTTATAATAATTTGTCACAGCCCAGTACTAAGAACAGGCCATCATTATGTCAGAAATTACTCTGTGGGAAACATTATATATAAAACTAGTTGGGACCAACCAGCCCAATTCACTCTTAGATCCTGGTGCTGTTCTCAAGACCCACCAATGGAGAATAGCTTGCTTCTGAATCCACCTTTAATCAAAAGACTTCTGACAAATGTGAAGCTAGTTTCTTTTTAATTATGATGTGTATGCTTTCATATCACCTCTGCTTTTCCTTATTCATTTGAGAAATGAGAGCAAAGTTCCTGAAGCTGAAGAAGTAATCTTATTGAATATTTAGGTGTTCTTTTTATATAGAAGGATGTTATAGTGCAATGGGCATATGTTTGCTGTTTGCTAAATAAATGAAAGATCATTAATTCATGGGAAATAATTCCAGAGCTCATCACTTAAGCTACATTACAGCATTTTCTTTAAAGTAAAGGCTGCATAACTGTGCACTCATGTGCATTCACAGAGATATGCATTCACGACAAACAAGAAGACACAAGAGACAATTATTTGTTTACATCTCTCTCTCACAAACAAAATTAAGCTGGTAAAGGCTTAAATCCTGTGTGCTGGATTAAGTTTGGTGCCCTCTAGAACAGAACTGCAAAGCTATGATCTCAAGTTCACACACGAGTTTCAAGGTTACTTTTTTTAAAAATTGACAATAAGATTACAATTTTAATGAAATCTAAGGTAGAATTATATTAGCAAAGGAAACTCTGCAAGTCCAACTTGAGTCCTGGTGTTTTTTAATTCCTTTAAGAATACATACATTTAAATTAAATCAAATGTAATCTTTGTGTTCCTGTCAAGCATTTCTTTGTCCTGGTCTCATGTGGTCTCTCATCTCTTGTCTTGATTTGGAAAAAGATCTAGTGGCTAAAACCATTCCTTAACTAAACATGCATGATCTCTCTTTATGATTGGCTGTTGTGGCCCATCGACTGCCAGCAGAGCTAACAGGAGAGTCAGATGAGGAGGGGTTGAGGGAGAGCCTGGACCAACTTCAGAGCCTTTGGAAGCTCTGATAAGGAAACAGCATCAGAGGAAGAGGAAGAGCCAGGGCCTTCTTTCCTCCCCCAGGTGGAGAGGCAGCTGTCTTTGGGGTCAGCTGAGTGAGGGGGAGGAACAGGTGGGGCCCATCCCAGATGCGTGTATGCGCAGAGAGGAAAGGAGGGAAGAGCAAAGGAAAATAATCAGCCAGCTCTCAAGGAAAAGTAAAGAAGGGACTCTAACCAGCCCCTCCCTGGCTGGGAAATAAATAAAGGCAAGCTACTATGTGCTATGCTGATACTATTTAAAAACACCTCGGGGGGATTGTCTATGGAGATTCTCAGTCATCCAGATCATGATCATCCCAAAAGTGCTTTTTAAAAGGCAACTGGATTTTATTTTTCCTTAGAGATGTTTTGCTTCTCATCCAAGAAGCTTTTTCAGTTCTGAAGAAAACTGAATAGAACTGAAGAAGCTTCTTGGATGAGTATTGAAATGTCTTCAAGGAAAAAAGTCCAGTTGCCTTTTGAAAAAGCACCTTTGGGATAACCTTAGGTGATAGCACAAACTGGGTGAATATAACCAGCTTTCTGCAAGTCCTTGTGTATCAGGAGAGGCAGCTTCTTGTTATGATATGTACAGAATAACCCTTGAGTGACAAGGATATGCACGTGGAACTGTTTATGAGAGTAGTTATGAATAATTATTCAGCCACACACAAATACACTAAATTGAGTTAAAGTTTACTTTAAGAAATAGCACAGTCCAATAAACGGTCCAGGTCATATATGTTTAACAGTCCAAAGAATATCCAATTACAAAGTCTTCTTACCGGTTGCCTTTGTCATTTACAGTAAACAAAGATATCAAAGTACAAGCACAGCATAAATACAACAGAAAACCTTAGATAGCAACAGAATGTTAGAGAGACAGAATGTCAGAGAGAGCAAGCTATGATCTCTTGCTCCCTCTTATGGTAATTTGTAATATAATCAACCAATCGGAATATGGTATAAATAACTACAGTGATTTTGTCTTAAAGCTACAAACATACATTGTTGGTTTATATATTGCCAACCCAACTAATTGGTGGACAGATTCCTAAAACTTCTAAATTTTCATCATGTTTCAGTATTAATGTTAGGGCAGTATACTAGCTTTAGGTGAAGTATGAGTTTCATAACTAGGCACAAGGCTGAAATAACACTGACTGTGATTCTGGGTGATCGCTGGTGGGCAAATATCTTAACTGTTCAGCAGTTTTCCATTCCATCATCTTGGTATGCTTCAGGACAAGTTACAGGTGTTGGAAGTTGGAGACAGTTGTCTGATGGTTCTTCTCCTTCCACAAATATGTGCGTGTGTAGGGTGGGGTGAACGTTGATCTCATGGCCAATTCCTTGTGGGTAGTGTTGGGATTCAAATTTTTTTACTACCAGTTCTGTGGGCATGTCTTGGTGGGCATGGCATGGCTTGGTGGGTGTGGCATGGCTTGGTGGACCGTGGCAGGGAAAGCATACTGCAAAATCCCCATTCCCTCCCTGCTCCACTAACCTGCTTTCCAGCTCTGTTCTCCTGTGCAGGGCAACAAAAGAAGACCCAGCCGATCAGCTGGGACTCGGGAGGTAGAGAATAGATGGGAGTGGGGCCAATCAGAAGTGGTATTTGCCGGTTCTCCAAACCACTCAAAATTTCCATCACTGGTTCTCCAAAACTGGTCAGAACCTACTGAATACCATCTCTGCTTGTGGGGTATCTCAGGGCTTGTTGTTCTCCCCACTCCGATTTACATCTGTATGAAACTTCTGGGGAGGGTCATTCAATAGCATGGAGTGAGATGTTCTTTTTAAAAAGTTGAACTTTATTAAGATTTTTCATAGAATAAAGAACAAATGAAGAGGAAAAAAAGAAGAGACAAATAAGAGCGTGCAAGTGCAAGTGAGAGAGAAAAAAATTAAAATTAAAAAATACATGAATGACTTCTGATTTTCTTTTAATAGATAGTTACAGTACAATCTCACTGTCCCTCCTTCTTCTTCAATGTTATACAAGTCCCTTCAGCTCCTCATATAATCCATGTCTTTCTGAATCTTCAAATCCATAAATCATCATTTCAGTTCTTTCATCTTTCAGCTAAAAAAATAATCCATATAAAATTTCCAGCAGGGGGTGAGTTACTCTATCATCAGTATGCTGATAATGCTAAGCTATAAATCTCTGCTCCAGGCCAGCCAGCAATGATGGGGAGACCCTGTCCTGGGTTTGAAGGCTATGGGGTCTCCATGGTGAAGGGCTGCCTTCAATATAACCCTAGCAAGACAGAATAGTTCTGGCTTTGTTGGGCTCCTTGGACCCAGTGATTTTCTATCCTTAACTCTAAATGGTTTACCCTGTCTTCGATAGACCTGGTGCACCATTTTGGGGATTCTCATGGATTCATCTCTCCTGCTCAAGGAATGGCATCTATGACCAGGAGACTTTCTCCAACTTCAGGTTGTATGCCAATTGTACTCTTTTCTAGATCGGGCAGCACTGATCACAGTCAGTCATGCTTTGGTCTCCTCCTGCTTGGATTACTGCAATGTGCTCTATATGAGGCTGTCCCTTAAGATCAGCTGGATGTTATAGTACTATAGTACTGTGTAGCACTGAAATGCAAACACAAGCAATGATGGGTGTGCTTCAGAGGTGCAATTCAACTGGTTTGCAGCTATTTGGGTGAACTGGTAGAGGTTATTTGGCATGGGTCGTCAAACCGGCAGTGACCCCTGGCTGGCCATGCCCCCAACCCGGTCACCTGGTCGCTCACTTGCCCCATTCGCTCTCCTTGCTTTCTGTTCCCCACGTCCGCTTTCTCCCGGGGGGGGGGGAGAGGAAGAAAGGCATGGACACTGCAAGTATCGCTTTTCCCATGTGAGTTAAAGTGCCTGGAATGAGAGGGAGTGCGGGCTGTCAGAGGGGGTGGGGGTGAATCGAGCCTTGGAGCACTTTTGCAACGTAAAAGAAATGCATTTTGGAAGCAGGTCCTTTAAAAACTTCTCCAAGAATTCCCCATGGACGCTGCAAGTATTACTTTCCCCTTGTGAGTTAAAGTGTCTGGAGTGAGAAGGAGTGCGGTCTGACAGAGGGGGGTGGGGGAATCCAGTCCAGCCTTGGAGAAATTTAAAGAAGCTGCTTCAAAATGCATGTCTATTAAGCTACAAAAGTGCTCCATGGGTGTGTAGGTGTGTGTGTGTGTGTGTGTGTGTGTGAGAGAGAGAGAGAGAGAGAGAGAAAGAGAGAGAGAGAGAACAATTGAACAATGCCATTTATTTAAAATAAATTAAAAATATTTTATTTTTTGTCATTCAGATTTCATTTTGTCCCTCCATTTACATCCTTTCTTTAATGATTCTATTCCACCATTTCTTTGATATTGGTGTAACTCTTGTGTTGCAGTGAATTATGCAGGGCTGGGCTGCTGAGGATTCACAGGGATTCGGGAGAGCCCCTAGCTAAGATTCTGTGCAGTTCGGAGAACCCCCAAATCCCACTCCTGGCTGGTCCTGCCCCGCCCACTCCTCCCCTCCCAGGAGTCCCTACATGGCCTGTTTTGGATGCAGGTGAGTGCAGGGCATGCACGGAGGCTCAGAGAGGGTGAAAAATAGGCCTCCTAGAAGTTTGAGAAGGCTGGAAATGTTTTTGCCGTCCCGGAGGTTCAAGAAAATCCTCCGGAGCCTGGGGAGGGCAAAAACACACCACCAGTTCATCATGGTGCAGGAGGCCAACTAGGCCATGTCCACCATGGCTACACCCACCCAGCAACAGGGCAGAGAATCCTTTCCTAAAAATTTTGAAGCCCACTCCTGGAGTTATCCTACTGCGAGTTGGCCATGGTGAGCTGGCTATGGTGAGTTGTCCTAGACCAGTAGGCATGTAGGCTATGACCAGCCTTTCTCAATCTGCTGGCCTGCAAATATGTTCCTCTGGAAAACAATAAGCTACAGAAAGCTCGTCAAAACTGCTAAGAAACCATACTAATTTGTCAAATCTTTTGCTAGCAACTGAGAATGTTTGTGTTGATTTATTTGTTTTCATATTCCATTTTCTTATCAAAAAACAGAAGTGGCTTTACTTGCCAACCTAAAATAGGATCTTTAATAGTTCTTTACAAAACTGGAATGCTACAGACTGGAGTTTGGCAGATGCTAAAATTATGTAGTGCTAACAGAGAAGCAGTCAGTCTTCAGCGAACATATTGATGAATTAAACATGGTACAGCTGCAGTGTTTGGTTTCGATGTCTGCCGTAATGACTGGATTAGCCATAAAGTAAACATAAAGATTCCAAGTTTATAATATTGATTTCCAATGTGATCAGTGTTGTTCACATCGTCATTACTTCAATTAAACACTGAGTCATTTAAATAGATCTACATTTTCCTCCTCTTAAGTGCTTCCCTTACTTTTATTTCCCTGGGTAGAACAGCAATTAGGCTTTCAAGTCTGGGAATTTGTGTTTCTTTGCACCTGGCCTGCTTTAGAAAGCAAGAGTTAAAATCATCTCAGTATTTATCTATAATAAAAAAGAATGACCATTCACTGTGATTCCCATCAAAGCTTTCCACAGAAGGATTCAGTTTCATGGTCGGCAATTTGTAATGCAGAGTTACTTTTTATGTAACCAATGTGCAAAAAACCTCTTAAAGCGATATCTATATCTATGTCTCTAACTCTAACTCTCTCTATATATCTATCTATATCTACATCTATCTATCTATCTATCTATCTATCTATCTATCTATCTATCTATCTATCTATCTATCTATCTACCTATTTATCTATTTATCTATCTATCTATCACATGGCCACATGCATAGCATGGTGAGATGGCATGCATAGCTCCATTCATAGCAGAGGTGGTATTCATCAGGTTCTGATCAGTTCTGGAGAACCGGGAGCAGAAATTTTGAATCACCAAGCCACACCCACAGTACCGGAAATAAAAAATAAATAAATAAATCCTACCACTGATTCACAGGATCTTATAGGTTTGCCTTGTGTTTTAATTTTCCTTCCTATCCTACATCCCAGTAAGTCAGGAACGATTCTCCTAGTTCCTTTCCTATCTGTCTCCGCAAAGCTTAAGCAATGGTTCTGCCCTTGATGCTTTTGTAATTGTTTCAGAAGTCATTGCTCTCAAGGCCATCCCCATATAATCTCATACCAAGCACTTCCAAGAATCTTGTCCTCAACAAGATGGGACTCCATTACAAGTTCATACTGAATTAATTTGTAGGATATTGTGGTTTTAAGTTCCTTTTGCATATGGTTCTTTGGCACATTTATCTTTTCAAAATTGCAATAAAATATTTTTAAATCAGGATCAGCATGGAGATCTACCACGGACCAAATGTTTTTATTCTAGGATAAATGGGGATAAATGCTTGGAATACAATTGTCTTTGTTTTATTCCTAGAATTAAAAAAGAGAATAATTGCATTGTTTTCTTACTTCAGTTGGGTTTTGACTGGGAAAGAAGACTCAGTAGGTGGCCTTCATTTGTATGCACAGTTCTACTACAGTCAAGTGAGCAAATCTCCTTGTGCATTGGTTAACGGATTTTTGACATGAGTTGTACTTCACTGTGCAAACTGAATATAGAAATCTGACAGACAAATTAATTTACATTTAGTATTTTTCAAATCAAGTTCTGCATTTGCCATCTCTCTCTCTCTCTCTCCCTCTCTCTCTCTCTCTCTCTCTCTCTCCCTCTCTCTCTCTCCCTGCTGCTCGTCTCTCTCGTCTCTCCATCCCATCCCGTCTGGCGTCTCGGTCGTCTCTCTCTTCCCCCATGCTATCTATCTATCTAAATTGGCTATCTATCTATCTATCTATCTATCTGTTTTCTGACATTTTCGCGGTACTTACATGTATGCTGTTCAGCTTCCTTCGGGTATTAACCCACATCATTGTAGTTTTGCTTTTAAATTTGTAAGCAACGTTTTGACAGAAGTCTCATCTGCCATCATCACCAAATACAGAGAGCGCTGAATGATGCAGATGAGATTCCTGCCGAAAATGTTGCTAGCAACTTTAAAATAGCACAACCTATAATAGAGTGATGTAGGGAAAGATAGCCCTGAAGGCAAGCTGAATACCATACAATATAAAACCCACGAAAACTTAGAAAACAAATAGTATATATACATTAACAGATCAAAGCTATGAGAAGCTGGAAGTTAAAAGAGAGCAGGAATATTATGTTGACCTGAAATTCCTATGGCAGCTGCAGAGACAACAATGCAACACCAACCTGCTTTTCAAATAAACATTTCATCACTAGCACAGAAGCTACTAAACGGTATCCTGAAAAGAACTAAGATGGCTCTATTCAGGAAACGAGGTCCACAGTAAAAAGATTCCAATTGGATCAGTTAAACAAAGATTTGCTAGCACTACACCTGGAATTGAGCAGCAAAATTCACGCCTCTAGCTTTGGATAAGATAAAACAAACTTACAACTTGGAGACTGCAAAACTGAACCACTTACAAAAATGAAAACTCCTTGAAGAAACATATGATATTAGAACATGACAACAAACCCCCCAAATGCAACTTCTACAACACACCTGAACACATTCAGTATACTAAGGTTTCCCAACAGAGAACTCAAACAAAAACAGAAACAGTATGTCCTAACAAAGATTCAGTTTATGCCCATAGCAACGAAAAAAATCCCCACAGAATCATCATATGTGCAGTAGAATCCTGCCTAACCAAATTAAATACAGATTCAGAAAAGCTGACAGAATAAAGACATCAGGTTAAACAACATCATATGCACAAGCAAACCACCGAAAAGCAACTTGACCAAGCATGAATTCGAGGCGCTACAAACCTGAAAAATGATAACAGCATAATCATAGCTCCCAGCAGATAAAGGGAATGCCACAAGTAGTAATGGACAGAAAAAGACTAATGACAAATATTGACAGACCTACTGCGCAAGACTCACATACAAACGCTATAAACACAGACCCAACAACACATATCTGGGAAAAATAACTAAGAAGAAAATTATAACCAGCCACATAAAGGCAAAGAAATCGCAACAGAGGCGATGCAATCGCAAGAGAAAAAATGGCTTCTAGATGCCCCAAATTAATAACGGCCTCCCAAAAAATCACAAAGAAGGTACAAGTAGCCTCTCAAACCGCATAGTCAGCTCGCAAAGGGAGGCAGCCACTACAAAACTTAGCTAAAGGCACTATAGCAAAACAACTACAGCCCCATGCTGAAGAACAACAGATTCATATGTAAAGCAAAAACTCATACCACTTCTAGAAAGATCAAAGATCTACACGTCGGAACAATGAGTTTCGCTTGTAAGTTTCGTACGTGGTGTTCACTTTTCACTACGCTCAAGTCCTGATAAAGAAACTCTCAAATCATCAAAATAAATACCAACGCAGCTAAACACGCTCATGGAGCTAACAGAAACACTGCTTAACCAACACATTATTTCATATAGCAAAGGGACTAACATATAAGCAAGATTGAAGAGCCCCTATGGGATCAACAACTGTCACCCGGTCATTGCAAACCTGTTCATTGGAAGAGATTCGAATGCCAGAGTCCTGGGGCTAATGCACCCACAAAACTCGCAAGGGGCTATGGCTAAGATACATCGATGACACATTTTGTGATTTGGCTCCCATGGGAAAAGGAAAAACCTAAACAATTTCCTAAACACCACGCTAAACAGCAACACACGCCCAAAATGCAAAAGTTCACACATGGAAACGGAAATAAACAAACAACTGACCATTCCTAGATGTACTAATCTACAAAATAGAGAACAGATGGGCAGCACTGGGACAGCACCATAATACTCCAGAAGAAAAAACCACACCAAACCGTGACCTCAACGGCCAATCCCACCAGCCACCGCAGCAAGCAGATAAATTGCAGCGGCTAAAAACCATCTAATTACGGGCAGAACTCAAACGCCTGGGGCAGACGCAGAGCACATATAAAGACTGGAACTAAGGGGCACGGCCTGACTGAAGTATTGAACAGGGGCCAATGGCTTCCACAGAAAAAACATAATCACGCAGCTTGATCCCCAAAACGACACAAGACATAACAGAGACCTAGAAGATTCAACAGACCTGAGGAACAGCTTGTCTTGCCCTACATAAGAAGGTGGCTACAGATAAAATCAGTAAATACTACACAGGCAATCACATGCAAGACTGCCTTAAAAAAACAGACCAAAATAGCAGCCACGCTTAGAAACCCGGCAAAGATAAATTGACGGCTAGAAAACCAAGGTATAGTACGAAGTTCACTGTGCATGCATGCCCGGCCACATACATTGGACAGTACCAATAGAAGAATAAGTGACCCACCTGGATGAATCAGCAAAAATGGCAGGAAAAAAGGCTGGGAAGCACACCTCCTCACTTATTCCAACACATGAAAAACCACAGGTCACGAAACATCAACTTCCCAATGGCACTAAAAACCCTAGCCACTATAGAATAGAACCCAGGCGCACAGAATCATCAGAGAAAAGCGCATAGAGATTGAGAAAAAGCACGGCTGAAAGCAATGAATAGAAGAGATGATTCCAGCAGACTGTCAAATCATTTGGAAAGCCTGCCAACTCCTCAAGATAGAAAGATCTCCACACCGACAAGCCAGGCAAAACACCTGAGCACAGACTCACTCTGATGCGCTGCCAGCTCGAAGCACCCCCCACCAGGCACGGCAGGTGAAACCTGGCTTCCTAATGGATAGGCAGCCGTGCGCTTTCACGACGGAGCCAAGGCTGGCAGCTGAAAGCCTGCAACACAGGAAGAGAGTTGTTGCCAGCCAATCAAAGGCCACAAAAAGACCAGAAGGAAACGCGAAAGCAACGCCAATTCAATTCAAAACTCCAAGTCCGTGAACAGGCAGACGCGTAAGACTCGCCAGCCAATAGGATAGGCCAGCATCAATTTGAAACCAAAGGCTGTGAGACCCACATCCATACAGAAGCCTGATGATGGCAGATGAGATTCTGGTGAAAGGTTGCTCGAACTTTAAAAGCACTACAATGACATGGGATAATACCCGAAGGAAGCTGAATAGCACATATGTAAGTACCCGCGAAAACTTAAAAAAACAAATATGTGTATGTATGTATGTATATGTATATGTATATGTATATGTATATGTATATGTATATGTATATCAAACATGGATTAGCAATATATATGTTAACATTTCATCTAGATTAGTAGAACTCAGTAAATATATACATGTTAAGATGATCTATGTTCAAATACCAATATCTAGGCCATCTAATCATTGAAGCGCAAAATTGTTTATATTTAAAAAATCTGATACTGGTATATGCCCTCAGCTTTCAGCTGGTCACAATGTGATCTACAGTTTGATTGGGTCCTCCATCAAACTCCCGATATATTTATGAGTAAAGCATGTTTTTTAAAAACCATAAAACAATTACAAAACACATATAGCAATAGCAATAGCACTTAGACTTATATACCCGCTTTATAGTGCTTTACAGATTTCTCTAAGCGGTTTTACAGAGTCGGTCTATTGTCCTTAACAATCTGGGTCCTCATTTTACCCACCTTGGAAGGATGGAAGGCTGAGTCAACCCTGAGCCTGGTGAAATTCGAACTGCCAAATTGCAGGCAGCTGACAGTCAGCAGAAGTAGACTGTAGTACTGCACTCTAACCACTGCGCCACCGAGGCTCATGATTTGCATCCCAGATGAAAATGACAGATCAACACAACCATTGCACAGGTTAAACCACATGTCGAAATTCCTAGGTCTTGGGACAAAAGGCCTACAGGTCCAGGGACCATCAAATTCCTGCGCAAGGATGTTGAAAAGAGAAGGTGCCACAATAGAAAAGTTTTTTTTTTAATGAAATGTGGACTCAAATAAAATAGAATTAAAACATGGTGCGCATATAAACATTAGAGTGATAAATATCCCGATGGATATTTTGTATTTATCTGGATTTCAGGATTTCCAGAAATTTGTCAATCTACTGTTGTACTTCTTTTTAATAATGGTTTAATAAATTAGGATACCTATTTTTAAATTACATATTGCAAAAAAAGCTTTCATTTTATACATTTATATAGCTGTGTTTGTTTCTGGTTGCAAAAATTATTTCATGATAAAATGAATTAGGATGTGTGATCTTGATTCATATTAGCTTAAAATGTAGTCATAATCAGAATAAATTCCATGGCATATTTTAATACAATGTCTCATGATGTTTCTTAAGGGCTAATACGTTCTCAAATTCCTTGCTCAGAGTTTTCTATAATCTCATTTGAAAGAGTGATGGCTTTTCTTCCAATACATTTGTCATTATATTTGTTGCTGGATTTGGGGTAGATTAGATTTCAGAGCACGAGCTCTATGTGCATATTTGTATGAAATAATGCTAGTTAAATATAAAATTTACATTTGCTGCGTAGTGTAATGCCTGAGGCAAATTCAATTATTTACCCATGCAGACTATTTTATCAAAGTGGAAAACATACAAATATATACTGTACAATCTGGCACATGATTGTTTTCCCCCTTTTTGATACAACACAAAACAAAATCATGCTATTATCCCATTTGCCATTTTGGGTTTTATCTTTTATTTCATTTCTGCTATAGCTCTCATGACCTGCAGTTGCCCTTACTTCTTTTGCTTTCTCCCATATGTTCAGCAAAGCTACTTTCCTTGTCAGCCAATTATCCATCTACATATTTCATCTCTAATAAAAGCCATAACTACAATGCTATTGGATTTGCCCTGCCGTTTTATGACCCTTTTATTATTGCGTGTACTTTTCCTCTGTTGATTTTCCCATTCAAAATCATTTTTAGGAGAAGCTCTAATGTGTGTCCTTCAGAAAAGTTTTAGGCACCAAATGTGATCAGGACATATATTAGCTCTTTTCAGAGGTTCTTGGTAGAAGTCATTGGAGATGAGTCTCAACTTGATTTACTGCTGTTGCATTGATTCATAATCAAATTAATTTTATCTTGCATTCTCATCAGACATGTGAACTGTAAAAAATCTGCACAAAATTTTAAATGGAAGTATGAGGGCAATGAATTTTATCCCCCTTTAGGTAATAGCAAATAGAGTCTAGAGCAGCCTCTTTAAGATTTGTGGACTTCAACTCCCAGAATTCCCCAGATGAAGTCCATACTTCTGAAAGTTGCTGAGGCTGAGAAATGCTGGGCTAAAGAATTCTGCTGCTGGCATAGCTGATGCTTCTTGTATTGGATAATTTCACTGGAGCAATGGGGACATAGCCATATACTTTTCCCCATATAAAGTCCCTCAATCCCATTTGAAGCCTATGTTTTAAGAAGAGATTGGACAACCATTTGTCTGAAGTGGTGTAGAGGTTGGATTAGAAGACCCGTAAGGTCCCTTCCAACTCTGTCATTCTATTATTTTTATTTAAAGTTATTCACAATACTCATAGGACATTTTAGAAAGATTATTATTCTCAAAAGTATGATAAAAATATGGTAAAAAAGATAAGATAAGATAAGATGGTAAGATAAAGATATTTGGATTATAGAGAATTCTACACATACTAATTCTGACTGATTTTAATATCATCTACCATTTATAATTGTTCAAAGGATAAATTTATATAATAAATAGGAAAAGGGGAAAAAGAATTCTCTTCTCTTCTCTTCTCTTCTCTTCTCTTCTCTTCTCTTCTCTTCTCTTCTCTTCTCTTCTCTTNTTCTCTTCTCTTCTCTTCTCTTCTCTTCTCTTCTCTTCTCTTCTCTTCTCTTCTCTTTTCTTCTCTTCTCCTCTCCTCTCCTCTCCTCTCCTCTATTCTCCTCTCCTCTCCTCCTCTCTTCCACTACACTCTTCTCTGCTCTGCTCTGCTCTCCTCTATTCTGGAAACCACACCAACAACTGGTGTCCTAACAATTTTGAACAACTCTCATAATAATAGTCAAAATAATATCATTGCTGTTTCTAAATGGTAGTTCTCAGACCATCTTGTAAGATTTGCTTCAGTTTTCACTGCAAAGTAAAACATATGTTTATATTCTCACAATATTAGGGAATGCCAGGTCAGAGTTCAATCTTCTTTGAATATTTCTTCAAGTCACCGCCAGCATAGAATCTCTTTCAGGTCTCTGCATCTCTCTCATTTGAGTCTTCAGAAGGTGATGATTTAATGTAGACTGTGGCATTTCCAAATCTTTACTCTATTCCATATCCCAATCCCTCACAGCTCAACTGGAGGCCAACCTTGGACCGTCTTCACTGTAACCATTATAAATATGAATCAATTGCCAGGTTGTGTAAAAAATGGTCATAAGTCACTTTTTTCACTGCCATTGTAACTTTGGATGGTCACTAGATGAACTATTATCAGCTGAGGACTACTTGTACAAGAAGAGGATTTAGGATTTTGGTTCTGGGAGGTTGGAGCTCATTTCCAGCTCATCTGGTAAAGGGCATTTTGTGAAACAGAGGAGACAGTAATGAACCCAAAAGGGTCAGCCAACAGATTGGATCCTTGGTGGATGGTGGAATTCTATCTTTTCTATAGCAGGTTGAATGTCACTCATGTAGACTTAGAAATCATTCATTGTCACTATCTCCATCCTGTCTACCAGAGCTTTGCTGGTCCTTATCACATCTAATACTGAGCAAGCATTTCCACTACCAGCTCTGGATCTCATGGAAAGGCAAGCGAGAGAGCTGCTATTCTAAATCTTTGAATATTCTGACTCCATGGTTAGAATCATGGTGATGCAATGGTTAGAATGCAGTATGCAGGCTAGTTCTCCTAATTGCCAACTGCCAGAAGTTCAGCAGTTTGAGTCTTAAGGTTTATTCATCCTTCCATCCTTCCAAGGTCAGTAAAATTAGGACCCAACTTGTTGGGAGTGATATGCTGACTCTGTAAACTGCTTAGAGAGAGATAGCTGTAAACCACTGTGAAGTGGTGTACAAGTCTAAGTGCTATTGCTATGTTAGATAGCATGGAAGCTAAAGCACAATCTTGCAGAACCTCAGCACATAAATACCATGTGGTTGACCAGCAACCATTAAGTAATATCTGAGAAAGACTACTACAAGGTTCTAAGGTTATCAGAGCTTGTTTTAGCAATAGTAATAGCACTTAGACATATATACCGCTTCACAGTGCTTTACAGCCCTCTCTAAGTGGTTTACAGAGTCAGCCTATTTCCCCCAACAAGCTGGGTCCTCGGAAGGATGCAAGGTTGAGCCAACTTTGAGCCATCGAGAATCAAACTGATGGCAGTTTGCAGAATTAGCCTGTAATACTGCATTCTAATCACTGCAATACCATGGCTTTATTACAATATCCTGGCTGCAAGTTTTGAAGAAGCCCAGAAGAATAAAGATAATGTCATTCTTCCTTCCCAGCAAAGATAATGCCACAGGCCACCAAAGCAATTTCAGTGCCAAAGCCAGTCCAAACTCTTGATTGAAATGAATCAAGAAAATTATTCTTGAGAGAAGAGATTTTCGGGCTTCTCTCCAATTGATCATTTACTGTATTTCATTCTCTAGTGATCTTCACCCCAGGCTTGTCAGTTACTATAGTACCATCTCCCTTTTTAATGTTTCTGCTTGGCATTATTCATTCTTCAGTGCTTTAGGAGATATACTGCCAAATTTCGCAGACTCAGAGGACTGAAATGGATACGAGAACAAGGGGGAAAAATCCTTTCAAAGTGCTATTTTGGGAGTTGCAGGAAAGTGAATGTCAATAAAAGGAGCATCTAGATGTTTGTGCAACAGGGTGTGATTTGATCACTTCATCTATTCAAATGCATTTCTATGAGCTTAATTTATGTGTGCAAAATATATTGAAAATGCACGAATGGAATCTGTGCTCCTTGATTAATTCCCAGCTTGCCTAGGTAGATTCTCCATGCATCAGTGCACACCTACCCAGAACTTCCAAAATTTCTATCAGAACTCAAAAGAGACTATAAAATTATTCTGTGTCAGACAGAGTAACAGGGATGTCTTCAGAGAGAGAAGGGAGTTAAAAAAAGGGAATATGAATGAAGACCTATCTCCTTTGTTAACCCTCATTCCTACAGATACTTCTGGCCCAAACCTTGCTCTGATCTGCTGATTTTTTTTTCTGCTTTCTGGAGCATGGCATTGACTTTCCTTGTAAATGAATAAAAAGATCTAACTCCTGAGGACATGAGCCTTTTGTAGAGTATGAAAAAACATGGCGGAGTTTATTTCAAGAGGAGATCTAATAAACCTCCATGTTTGCTTAGATGCAATAGATATAGCCGTTCTCTGGTATCACAGAGATTATTTTTACTTTTTCATTTTTTCTTATTTTACTTTCTGTCTTGATTTGTGAGCATAATGAATGCTTTCAGACCCATGATCCAGAAGGGTAACATTTAGCTGATGTTACAAGCCAATGGCTTCTGGCCAAAGTCTATAAATGGTCTATACAATTAATAGGAATCATTAAATGAGAACCCTCGATTACATTTGTTCTTAAATTTTTAGGAGAAATAAGTCCAGCATGTAACAAACTACTTGGTTTTACTTTTTATTAAATATTTAAAATCTAACAAGTTCTTGAATCCACAAATACTGAACTTCTGTATCTTTTTTCATTTTCATTTCAATTTATTTCTTGATAAATGTTTCAATTGTTATCCAAATGGATCGTGGTAGAGAGTTACAGTAGGCAGAGGAGTGAAGAAATTGGCATGATTGGACTTCTTGCAGGGGAGGAAGCCTTAGAAACTTGCCCCCCCCAACAAAAAAAATTCTTGAAGCCTTTATCTGGCAGTCCCTAAGTGAATGCAGCCAATCTGGCAAGATTCTTGTAAATAGGCAGGCAACAATAAAGAAGCAATCCTGATCAGCTTATAGAATTGTTATAGTTCCTTGCACCTGAGAGGGATAGATTTTTCTTCCTAAACCCTTCAATCCCATTTTTAAATATATAACTTGACTGTCGTGTATCTTACATATATGAAATAATGTTCAATTCTTTTGCTTGCCAGGTCTTAGCTGAACTAGCACTTAGTTGGACTGGTGAGATACTGAGTGTTATTCTGACATTTATGTTATTGTGTGTTATTATGAGTGTTATTTTGACATCCTTCATTGTCTAATGTTTGTTTTGCCATGACTATTGATCAATGAAATATATTTGGTTTATTTTGGTAAAGAAGGAATCAAAACACTTTTTCATTCTTAAGGAGAAACCTTTTTTTAAAATATATATATTATTTATTTATTTTTTGGATTTTTATTGGTTTTAAAACAAACATAAACAAACAAAAACATCATGTATGTACATAAACAGTGTGCCGGTTGGTTTACAAATTATTTTGTGCTTCCATTTCATAGTCTTCAATTATAATTACATTGTATAAACTCTCATATTTTCAATCAAATATTAAATACATTAATATCATTATTAATCAATCATTTGACTATACTTTTATTCATT
>BHFT01059239.1:0-13222 GCA_004320025.1 Laticauda laticaudata
TCAGTCCAGCAGCCTGCTATGCAGACCTCTTCAGCCTTCATCTGGCTCTTGCTCTTCACAGCATCCAGTCATCTCCACCATGGATCATCACACACTCCTTTTGTTAGCCACAATCGTTCTACAACAGTGAGAAGCATCTACAGGCTCTTTCATCTGTTCTAACGCGAAGAAAAGGAGGCGGCCAAGAAGTGTCTGGGTCTGAAGATGGATGCAAGAAGAGCCGAGTACGGCTGTATAACAAGCTGATGGTGGAGCTGAGGAACGAAGACCCTCGTGCATTTCCAGAACTTCATGAGGATGCCACCAGCCATGTTTGACGAAGTTGTGGAGTGGCTGAGACCCAGGTTGACCAAGCAGAGCACACAACCTCCGGCCAGCCTGGACCAGGGCTCAAGGTGGCAATGACTCTGCGCCACCAATGACTCAGGGACCACCGTACAGGGCATGCAGTACGGCTGGAGGGTGCCACAACCATCAGCATTGTGTCAGAGAAGTGTGCAGGCCATCATCGAAAGAATACTGGAGGAGCTCCTACACTGCCCCTCCACTGAAGAAGGATGGAAGAAAGTGAGAGCAGTGGTATCAGAAGTGGAACTTCCCCACACGTTGGAGCCATAGATTGGCAAGCCATGCATGGATGGCCTGCAAAGCTCCAGCCAAGTCAGGGTCCACTTATCACAACTACAAGGGCCTTCTTCAGCATCATCCTCTTCGCCATGGTCGATGCTGACTACAGTTATGTACATCGATGCTTCAGGAAGGCTCAACTTCAGATGCCCAGGTATACAAAGAGCCAGTCATCAAGGAGGGGCTGGAATGCAAACTCATCATGGGCTTCCCTGATCCAAACCCCCTGCCCAACGACACACAAGATGTACCCTACTTCATCGTGGGGGATGACGCCTTCTCCCTCAGAACCTACCTCATGAAGCCTACACCTCAGATGCCTCACCCGTGAAGAAGATCTTCACTACAGGCTGTCCAGGGCAAGGTGGGTGGTGGACAACGCCTTTGGCATCCTGGCCAACAGGTTCCAGGTATTTTCACCACCAATGCAGCATCGCCCACAGAGCATGAGGAACATCGTGGAGCTTGCTGCAATCCTGCACAAACTCATGTGCACCCGCTACCACAGTGTTGCAAGAACAGGCTCGTGGACCCCAACAAGGCAATGGGAATGGAGCCTGGTGAATGGAGGGAAGGGCAAAACTGATAGAATACTGTGGCATGTGCAAGGCCCCAACGAGCTTCATGTGAAGGGAAGAAGCAGCGCAACCTCCTGAAACACTGGTGCGAACTCCCCAGCTGGAGCAGTGGGAGTGGCAAGACAGGATGATCAGATGCTTAATGGATGCTTCTTCAGCTGCTTCTCATCACACAAATTGTGCATGTATGTTGAGTGGCCTACAATGAACAGGGCATTTAATAAAGAATTGTTTTTATGTTGAAATATGTGGATCAATGATTAAATTGTTATTGATAATAAAGGGCCAAAGGTGTGGCAGCTGGGAGGGTGGACCAACAGTCCAGTATGCTTGCACTGGAGGTTTATCTATCACAGCTATTACCCATCCCACAGGTATCCTAACCATCCCACAGCTATTACCCATCACCAACAGGTACCTGCCATTCCCACAGTTTTATCCATCCCAAAAGGTATCCCTGCCATCCACTGCTTATCTTAACCCATCCCACAAGCATGCAAAAGGCTTAAACCATTTCTAAAAGTTTCCACAAGATTTTATTGACTAGAGAGAACTGAAGCAAGTGTGTGAAGCAAAGATAATCTTTATTAATAACAAATTGTAAACGCAAAATTACCCAAGTAAAATGTCCAAAGCAAAGATAAAGTCATCAGGTAAGCAACCCAGTCCTGGCACTCTTCTCAGTCACTCTGAGGCGTGCCCATAGTCTCAGGGGTGAAGGTGCTGTGGAGGTGGCTGCTGCTGGAGTTGCTGGTCTGAGGCGCCATTGGGGTGCCCTGGCCCCGAGAGGACAACAGGGATGGTGTTTGGAGGAAGATCTCAGACAGCTGGCTCAGTCCTTGTGATGTTGAGAGCCCTTTCCTCAGGACATGGGGTGTCAGTCCCAGACCGATGACAGATGTGCTGAGGCCGGGCTTGGCTGTGGGGTGGAGGAAGGAGGTATGTTAGTGGAGATGTCTGGTCTGCAGGTGAGTGAGGTGAGGTGTTGGGTGGCATCTGTGGTGTTGGTGGCATCCTGTGGCATGGGTGGCATCTGTGGTGTCGGTGGCATCAGTGGCATCGGTGGCCTCAGTGGCATCGGTGGCATACGATGTACCTGTGCCTGGACTGGGAAGGGCTGCCTGTGCTGCTGGAACTCCTGTAGCCATAGCTTGGTAGGTGAGGGCCTGTGGAAAGCCTTGAAGGGCAGTTACATCACCTGGGGTGGAGGAGCAGACCTGGACCTGGGTGGAGCAGGTTCAGCTGGGTCTGGAGGGTTGTAAAGAAGACCGAGTGATCCTGTCCTTTATCACCTGGTCTTGTGATTCGGACATTGTCCAGGAGGGTCTGGTTGACGTAGGTGAGGGAAGGGCTTGCGGTTTGAGGATGGTATGTCGTGTGTTACCAGCTGAGAGAGGAGATCTACGCTACTTCTGATGGTGTCCTGATCTCCAGCAGGACAGTGTGGCTTCTGCCCTCCGGTTCTGGCTCTCTGCTGCTTTCTGTGGAGGTGGAGCTGGGGGTGGATGTGGATTGGTCTCTGGTGGAAGTGCCTCTCTCTTGCTCCCACTGCGTCAGGGGGTTTCTTCCATGCGTCCGCCACGAGGAGTGGCAGCTTGTCAGGGGGGTCTCTGTCGTGGGACACTCCACAGATACCTGCCTGGACACAGGAGGCTGACTCTTGGCAGAAGAGACTGTGGCTTCTTGCAGGTGCATGAGGAGAGGGTTGTGAGAGGGCTGCTCCTCAGTGGCGGATCTCACCCTCCACGAAGCTGCACTTGGCCATCACGTAGGTCTCTTGGTCCATGGAGCTTGACCGTGGCCTGGCCAGAGTTTCTGAGGTGCAGCTTCCCGTACCAGGTGTGCATGTGCTTTCACCAGCCAGGAGGACCTCCGAAGTGTACCCAGGCTCTCTGCCTTCTCTCTCCAAGCAGCCTGCTTCCTTTTGGTGTCTCGGTGAGCCTGTGTCCCTTCCGCCATAATGATACTCATTTCCCTCAGCCATTCAGCACCTCATCCTCATGTTCCTCTCACCATTCACTGCGCGTATGCCTCTTCCTCCCTCTGGCAGGGCCATCTGGGCCCTCATCAGAGGGGCTTTGAGGTTCTATGGGGCTGCTCCACCACAAACCAAGCAGCAGCAGCAGCAACAACAACAGTAAGCAGCAAAAGCAGGACCAGCAGGAACCAGCAGGACCAGCAGGACCAGGAGCAGCTCAAGCAGAGTAAGCACCAGCAGAAGCCCCAGCACCAGGAGCAGCGCCAGCCAGAATTAAGCCCCAGCAGAAGCCCAGCACCAGGAGGCAGCGCCAGCAGAGTAAGCACCGAGCAGAAGCACCAAGCACCAGGAGCCAGCGCCAGCAGAAGCTCCAGCACCAAGAAGAGTCAGCCCGAGCAGCAGAAAGCCCAGCAGAAGCAGAGTCAGGGCCAGGGGTGGGATGGTGGCCCTGTCCTTCTTGCTAGGGCTGGCAGCAGATGGCACAGGCTTCCTCTTCTTCCCCATGTTGTTGGCTGGCTCTGTGTCTGGCAGCAGGTCTTTCCTCTGAATGGTGACCTGCTTGCGAGCTGCATCCTTTTATATCCGCGGAGCTGACACAATGCATCCTCCCCGCATGCGCAGTGAACGCTTTGCATCCGCTTCATCCGCTCGGCATCCGCTCTGCATCCGTTCTTTCCATTGCACGTCCGCTTCGCTGTGCTCCCCCAGAAGCCCCGCGGATGTGCCATCCGCTTCCATCTGCTTCTATCCACTAGGCTTCCGTGGAGCATCCGCTTAACATCCTCGCTACATACTCCCCACGTCCGTTCCTTTCCGTTGTCTGCTGTGCTTATGCAAATTCGGGGCACTTTTGAGAGCGAATAACAATGCATGGAACATTTTCTCGTCTGCTGTGTCCTTTTTACATACGTTTTGCAGGCCCTTTAGGTCATAGAGAGCTATGTGGCTAGCTGCTCCATTTGTGTCTCCATTTTATTTATCTCTCTCTCTTTCTTTTCTTTTTTTTTCAGGACTAGGGTCTCTGTGAAGGGGGGCAGAATGTCAGATCTTCCTGATTCGGATTAGAACTTCACAAGCATCCTGCCATCAAAAGCTGGAAGGGAGAAGAAGGGGGCAAGGTTGAAAGGGCGAGAAGGGAGGGGAAGGATGAAAGGGTATAAAGCTTTTTGTGTACATGATAGGAAACTGGGAGGGGGGAATGACAAGTGATAAGGACCAACTGCTCTATTTGAACCAGTATCCCATGGCCAGGAACTCTGAAAAATATGTGGATTACCCCCAAACATCTCAGAGTTCTCAAAAGAGCTTCAGTTGGCTGGAAACAGACTGGTTCGGGGGGGGGGAGGGGGAGAAGGGATCCAACCAACATCTTATTTTTGTATCTAGCGAGCACCTATTTCAGAACTTTTCTTAATAAACTTTTCTTTGTAAAAGAATCTTACTTTAACCAAATGGCAATGAAGCCTTTTCTTTCCTAAGGAATCAAAGTAAGCAAGTCCGATATTTATATTCATTCTCTCATGAACTGAATTACTATCGTTTATACTATACTTTATGCTCCTCTTAATTCCACCTCCATTCTAGTTGGTTCCATTTCTTTTTCTTTCAGGTCAATTTTGTCCAAGAATTTTTGTCAATATATACACATGAATCTATACATACATACATACATACATACATACATACATACATACATACATACATACATACACATATACACAGACATAATGTGAGCAGAGATATCTTCAAAATGTAGTACAAAAATATTCACTGGAGTGTAATTAATAAAATGTGGACTGAACTAAAAATATTTTAAAAGTTGTTAAAAATAGATTCAAAAAGATTTTTCTACACATCTGAAAATTCAGATACTGAGGCATTGCTGAGAATACTCTGTTGATTGGTAGATGTAGTAATTCAACTTTTTTCTTAAATAGTAACATCTAGGTTTGATCATATCCACAATCGTATATAGGACAGGGGTGTCAAACTCACGTCGTCACATTGGTGTCACATGACATATCAGAACTTGTTTCCCTTTGCTATGGCCAGTGTGTGACACATCCGGCATGTGAGCTGGGAGTTTGACAGCCCTGATATAGGAGGTGGTTTTTTTAAAATTCAGTTTGTGCATATTTCTACAGAAATCTGCAAAACCTTCCACTATACTAAATTGTTTATATGTAATTTAGAATAGTTTGTTTTCAATTTAGATAATGTATCATTGTATCATTTCATTTCTAAGAATGATTTTTTTATCTAAAGAAAGAGGTAAGTTAAGTTTTGACTATCAATATACTGTACACATTTGGAGCTCTTCTGGATGTATTAGCTGTTCTTCCA
Source organism: Laticauda laticaudata (assembly GCA_004320025.1). NCBI lineage: Eukaryota > Metazoa > Chordata > Lepidosauria > Squamata > Elapidae > Laticauda > Laticauda laticaudata. The sequence goes on from BHFT01059239.1 coordinate 5,527, forward strand.
CCAAGTTTTTTTTTAATGCAGAATAAGAATCCCTATACACTGAAAGTCTACAGAGCAAACTCTGCTTTGTCTGTCAATTCAACTTGATGCCCTAGTTTCACAATTCTCCTGGACAGGATAAAGTGCACTTAGAGTAGATTTAACCTGTCAGGCTGAAGAGTATGTAACATGTGTACCAGCTCTAATTCAATTGTTGAAAAGTAAGAATGACTTATCTTGACTTTGTCTATGGGGCAGTCAAGGGAGAATTATTAAATGAGACATGTATATGAACTTTGAATACCCAATACACCTAGTATTTATTTTAGGTATCGCTGAATTTCTTACGCTTTATAGACTTTACAGCCAACTTGTTTATATCATTCCTAGAAATATTTTGAAGCATTTCTGCCCACAGTATTTATTTGTCAAACATGTACAAGGTAACAAGTATGAACATAAACAAGAATAAGGGAGTATATACAGATAAATGGGGACAGTAAGACAGGGACGGTAGGCACATTGGTGCGCTTATGCACGCCCCCTTTAAGGACCTCTTAGGAATGAGGTGAGGTCCACGGTAGACAGTTTGAGGTGGAAGTTATGAGGGGTTGAGGCTGTAACAATGGAGTCGAGTAGGACATTCCAGGCACTGACCAATCTGTTGCTGAAGTCGTATTTTCTGCAATCGAGTTTGGAGCAGTTTACTTGAGTTTGTATCAGATGTTTGCCTGTGTATTATTGTGATTGAGGCTGAATAAGTCATTGATAGGCAAGATGTTAGCAATTTTGTGAACTATGCTTCGATCGGACTGCAGTTGGTGTAGTTCTAGATTGTCCAGGCCCAAAATATCAAGTTTGCAAGCATAGGAAATTCTATTGAGTGGAGAACTTTTCTTGAGAAATACCTCTGAACCTACTCAATTGTGTTCATGTCCAATAGTGTGGGTTCCAGGTGGACAAGCTGTATTCGAGAATTAGTCTGGCAAAGGTTTTGTATGCCCTAGTTAACAATTCAATGTTGCTGGAGAAGAAGTTTCGTAAAATAAGGTTAACTCTTAAAAACTTTTGACAATCTGCTACAGTGAGCTCTGGGGCTTAGATCTAATGTCTAATACCTATCAGATACTAATATCTAGTATCTAATACTCTATCAATGGCTCTTTTTCACTTGCCTCTAATTTTACCACAATGGTGCTGCTTTGTGTAACTCATTCTGCAATATAATTATGTTGCTATCCCCAGTTGCTATCCTCAAACTTCTGGAAGCTTAAAGTTGTGCTCAGTTGTTCCTGTTTTAAAATAGATTTTGCCTTTGTCCTGACACAAATGTGATTTTGCATAATTGACCATTTGGTTGCTAAAAAAGCCAAGGATTAGAATCTGCCTGACTCTTATTGGTGACTTAAGGTTATTAAAGGCAGAGTCCCTCCCTTTTAGTTGCTGGGTATTGCCTTCCTTTGTTGATAGCTGTACTGGATGCCAGCACTATTGGTTTTGCTTAATTTCATGTTTCACTTTTATTCAATAACTTTTGCACAAAATAAATAATACAATGAGTTGCAGAAGGGCAGCAATATAAAATAGATCACAACAAAGCAGAAGGAAGTGAACACAAGTAAACAGAACACCATTCAGTTTGGTATAATGGTTGGAGAACCATGTCAGAAATCAGGAGACTGTGTGTTCTAGTCTAGGTTTAGGCATAAAAGTCAGGTGATTTGTGGTCAGTCAATCTTTCAGCCCAAACCACAGGACTGTTGTTGGGAAAATAGGACGAGGAAGGAGTACTAGCTATGTATGCCGCCTTGAGTTATTTATAAAAATAATAAAGATGGGATTTTTATTAAAAAATTTAAAAATACAGATCAATGAGTTCAGGCATACCCAATTTTAAACAAGGATCAGAATGGTAAACACAACTGGAAATAACTGATAACTGAAATAGCTTTTAAAAATATACATGCCATGTAAGAATCACTGATCAAAATGGAACATGGATTTGTTTACTTTCGAATACTTGCCATTGAAGAAGTGCTTTGGGAATTCATAGCAGGTTAAAGTCAATAAAATTATACATTTTTATTTTACAAATGTAAAACAACAAAGGTTACATTCAATTGTGCACATTTTCTATTTGGAATCTTTAAAGAACAATTGTAGCTTGGCTCGACTTTAACTGTTCAAAAGCAATATTGCAGGGCAAGAAACAATAATGGAAGACTGGACACCTTTAACGCCATGTTTATAACAGCAGTGATGAGTAACATGATGATTCTAAGATAACTGCTGTGGATACTTTGGAGCTATGCAGTGTGTGATAGAGAGGTGAGTACTAAATATTTCAAAGACGGGATCAATTTTTAAATTTTGTTACGAGACTAATTTTAAAGACTAGTGTAATAGTACTAAAAAAAATACAGCTGAGTAGGGTCCATTGTTGGCAGCAAGGCCTGAAAGGTGACATTTTGATGTCCTACAATTTCTTATGTCCACAGGGCTCATCCTTTATGAGCTGAAGGAGAGAATATGGAAAAACCTTGGTCCAGTTAGAATATTTTAGCAATTGATTTTATACAGAATAGGTATCTGCACTTTGGAGAGAGAATTCTCAAATGAATTTACCAACATAATACAATAACACAATGTAATTCTGGGAAGTAGGTGGGATATAAACTACTGATACATACTGATACATTGATATTGCATGTACAAACCAAGCCCCCAAAAGAAATGCTGTTGGAAAAAAGTATCATAAAAACTGGTCTTGAGTGCCTCTAACATGCTAACCTCTTTTCAAATAATACATGAAATCAGAGTACTTGCAGGGGCTAAAGCCAGAAGTTCCTTTATTACACACACACACACAAATTTAGCGTATAAATTTTCAATCAGTCCCTGTGGGATATTTGAACTTTAATATTTTATTACTCTATGAAAGGACCCTCTCATCACCCGAAGTGTTAATGTTTAACCCCCTCCCCTTTTAATAACATCTTATATTAAGCAAATTCACTTTTTTACTTATGATGTTTATTTTTCCAGGAAGTTCATCTATTTAAACTATTTCTCAGGGAGTTCAATTCAGCTTTGTATTTCAAATTAACCTAACACATATTTTAGCCTCCTGCAGTAAAAACTAAGTGTTACTCAAACAATTATGCCCCAACGGATTGTTCATCCTGCCAGTTTGAAGCCACTCTCTTTTCCACTTGCTATCCTAGTCCTTATAAAATGTCCCTATCCCTTTGGGGATGGGTAAAGATGTCCTTTCAATATAACTGCAATCTTTCAAGTTCTTTACAAGATTTTACAAGAATCTAAAAATAAAGCTGCTTCAGAGTATGTTGGTTGCTGACTGTAATTGAAATATTTAAGAAAATGTTCTTACACCAGAAATGAAAAAGTACTCTGTCGGTTATGCAAGGATCAAACATGATTTTGAACAGGTTCTTTGGATCATAAGGAACCATAAGCCTGGCATTTCTTCAAAGATGACATGTCAGTAACTCATTAAGGCAGATGCCTCTTTTTTCATGCTCACAGAAAAGCCTGGGAAAAAAAAAACCTTGCTGTTTTTAATGATGTGCTGCACTTACATTTCCATGCATTCTGAAGCAAATTCTTCCAAATCATATATGCAGCCTAAAGTGCATCTGGTCATAAAGGTATGCTTGGCAGAGAGCTGGTTGACAATACTATTTTGGAGTTTTGATGGCTTTCAATTTAACATCCCTGGGGTGAGTTTGGAAGCAGCCTAGAAATTCATGCATGCTATGACATCATTCTGATTCTGATTCATGTGAGTACCCTTGTATTAAGACCTGTTTTTTGTCCCAGAACATACACAACATGATTTGAAAGTCAAGGATGAATTTGTCACAGTGAGATTACTCTCATTTTGCCACAGATATGAGTATCATACATCACAGATATGCCATCAGATCTTGCAGGAAGGATGTTCTAATTTCATTGTTCAACTCCAGGTGCCTGAATGAACCCAATGGATTATTCTGCTTTTAGAAAGCCATTAAAACCCGAGTATTCCACAGAATCAGGGGATTAGATTTGTTATGAAGAGCCTCTGCTATGAGTTTAGCTTCTCATGGTAGTTCCTTGGGTCCTGTTGTTTACATTTACCCATGTTTTTACTCTAATGTTTATAGTATTCTGTAAACTGCTTAGAAACTGGTAGGTAGGTAGGTAGGAAAGAAGGAAGTTTTGTGAAGGTGGCAGCAACAGCTCTTCTGGAATGAAAACTACACAAAGAAAATACACACTTAACAGTTATAGAATTGTTAAATAAAAGTTCCAAATGAGCATTTGTTTTTTTTTTTTTGTCAAACAACAGGAAATAACAAATAGGGAAAAAGATACAAACCCAACTGGAAAATGAGAGAATGTATTGAAATGATTGTTGAGATACAAATCAGGTATGTTATAATATAGTTTCCTAATCACAATATATAAAAATTTAAAAAAAGAATTGGTTAAAATACAATTATTGTACATCTCTTATGAACAGGAACTATGTCTATAGTTTCAACAGAAAAAATATAAATTATTAGAATGAGAATTGATACTATTAGCAACTGGTATAAAAAAGCAATAGCTTTAAAAGAAGCAAATGTAAAATTCTGAATTTCTCTGTTCATTAGAAAGCAAATATCTATGTTGTCAACACAATAAAATGTGACCTCTGACATGAAACTGTAACTAGTTGCAGTTATGCTTTCTGTTTACAAAATTCTACACTTATAGGAGATGGAACAGTTGTGAACATTTATAAACACTTTTTGGATGATTTAAAAATTATCAGTGTCCATCTCTGATTTAATTATATGCTTAAAGAGAAACTATTTCAAGTCCTATTAGGAAAAAAAAACATGAAAATCAGCAATAATTTAATGTACAATAAATTCATGTCATATTTGACATTAAAATGCCTGGTTTCATTACCTGAAATTTTTCACTCAGTGTTTACAAATATATGTCCCCAACTTATATAAATAATAGCACAACTCAAGAGACAAAATATATTTTTGTTCAGATAAGAAAATAAAAATTGTGTTATAAGTGCAGTTCATATTTTAAATTTATTATATTTCGTTTAATTTAGCTTTTATTTAAGGTAGCTTATTTTGACAAAACATATTTTAAATATCTGTTTCTAAAGGAAAAAAAAATCAACCTCACAAGTTTTGATGCCCAAAATTAAAATATAACAAATTAGTACTACAAATATGACACCTTCTATATGTGCCTTTGGTTTCCTACCTTTCAAACCTTGTTTTTATAGCACTTTTCACTAAAAACACCACTGAACAGCCTTAAAAATGACTAAAGGGCAATACTATGCAAAACAAAGCACACACCTATATATCAAGTATATTTTAATAAGTTTTGCAAGCATAGGAATCCATAATAATCTAAAACCATGTTGATGCATTATGAAGCACCTGTTAAAAATAAAGACAATCTAGATTTTTGGTAAATATTTATAGAGTCAAACAATAAAAAGATGTATAACCATAAAATTCTTAGTGAAAATGTGTGCAAGTAGGTTCATTTTAAAAGGAAAATTCCTACTGCCTGTGTCATAACCAATTAAAGTCTCAGAGTAATGACCCCATTTGCATACAGAACAGAACCCACAAGTGGGAATTTTAATGGGCATAGCACCTGAGTACATTAATTGAGAGTGACACTACTTGAACTAGTTTTGTGCTTACCCCACTGAAAATTCTACTCATATTATTTTTAATGTCAAGCTACAAGTCAAATTTTCACATGATGGACCTGTTCTTTTTTAAGCACTGAATTTGAATAAAGGATTGTTTTAATTCTATCATGCAATTCACAGCTTTGCTTTAAGCAATCTGTATTTCTGATTTTTACCAATGCTTAATTCTTCTCCCAGTGAGTGGAATTTAAATTTCTTCATTAATTTGAGTATAATTACATTAAAAATAAAGACTTTCAACAACTAATGTATTTTTGATATTTATTTTAATAAGAATGTGTTACAGTTAAATGCATAATAGTTTATCGAAATGAAATTTGTGTAAATATGTTTTATTAAACATTATTTTAAAACACAGAACAATTTAAATATTCCTCATTTTACTTATGTTTAGAGTCCAGTTAGTGGACTCTGAAGTTACTTGCAACCAAACCTTGTATCTTGGTTACCAACTAATTTCTTCTGCTATAGACAGTGATAATGACCTTGAAGGTTACTGTAAATTATGAGCCATTTCTTGCAGTCCATTATGTAATCAAAGAGTTTATCCTTCACAACACAAAGCAAGTATATTAAAAGTTATGTGTTTATAGGTATCCTGGCAAAACCATATTGTTCAGTCATAATTCACTTTACACTAAACACGCGGTCTTCTAAAGCAGCACCAGTACAATACTTCAATGGTTTCATTATAATATACTCCAAAGGACTTTTTGTTAAAAAAAAATGTTTTCCAGCATTAAGAAAAATTCACTGGTTCTCTTGAGAGCAAGTTTGCCAATTTCTGGGATCATACTGAAACACTGCCCTTGGAAATTAAAATTTATATCAGGAAATGGTATGAAAACAATATTTACCAATCAGTCCTCCATGAAAAAGAATATTAAGTTGTGTATGAGAGACAGTTTACTGGTTAAAGCATTAGGCTAGAAACCAGAAAGTTCTATTCCCCCTAGTCTTGCCTTAGGCATAAAACCAGCTGAGTGACCTTGGGCCAGCTACTTTCTCTCAGCAAGCAGGCAAAGGCTGAAATCCTGCCAAGAAAACTGGTGTAGGCAGTCGCCAGAAGTCAAGACAATTGAAGACACTCAGAGAGACAAAATTTGTATACAGATAAGCTCTGCATGAAAGAATTCTTTCTCTTTTAGAAATGAAACTTTGTTGTGGATATAGTATAGTTTCCTTCGTCCAAACTGTCTTAAGATGAGAATTTGCCCATAATTGCAAAAGTCTTCAGCTTTTTTTCCCACCATAATATTAATGCTATTGTAAGATTGTTTTGAACCTCTATGATTTAAACTGTGCCATCAGAATATAATTCAAAGTCTGAAAGTCAAACAAACTGGACCTTCTGTGATTCTGCAAATACATTGAAAATCTACACCATCAACATTTTAATATGAGCTTAAAGTGCCATATTTCCCTGAAAATAAGACCCGGTCTTATTTTTCTTTTAGGATTGAAAATAAGCACTCTGGCTTCTTTTGGGAAGGTCTTTTTTTTTTTTTTAGGTACAGGAGGCTGTGTGTGTGTGTGTGTGTGTGTTGGGGAATGGAGCTTTTCCCAAGGGAGAAGAGTGCAATTTGAAGGTTGTCAGCAAATACACACATGGTGAAAGATACAGAGATCACTGCATATTTTCAAGGAAGCGAAAAGACTTGGGAAGAGCTCCACTGCACACATACACAGTCAATCCTGAAGCTGACATATGTGTAGCCATATTTTATTGTAGTCTTTGCCTATTCTTTTTCTTAGTTTTCTTTAGGTATTCTGCAAAGGGATTTAACTGTGTTTTAGGCTCATCACAATCTAGCAGTCCGAAGGATTGTAAAGAGAAGGGAGGATGTTGTGGCTCGCTGGCATTCTTTCCTGTGGGAACTGAGAAGGTGCTTGCAGCTGCCTGAAGCTTGGAGTCATTGGACTTATGGACTGTGAGCTGATTGAAGAATGTTTACCATGGGGGGGGGGGGGGGG
>BHFT01059239.1:13238-32071 GCA_004320025.1 Laticauda laticaudata
GGGGGGGGGGGGGGGAGTTTCAAACTTTTGCTTTTACTGGTTGTAATTCCGGGGTTAGGTCAGAGCTGGAATTTACACCAAGACCTTGCCAATTTGAAATGTTCCTAATAAAGAGGCTTTGATGAAATATAGATGCCTCGGATTTTTCATTCTGGGAACATATTACTTGGACCCTTGACATATATGCACACACATTTTACACTTAGTGAAAAGACATGTACAGGAATCAAGACGTTTTCTCTCTCTTCTTCCCCCTTCTGTGCTATGGTGATCGGAACAGGCCTTCCCCCACCTCCCTTCTGCAAAGACAACACATGCCTCCATGTGGTATTTCCGCTGCCCCAAGGAGCCGGTAGACTGCAACTGCAGCCAGACACTGTTACCTCCTTCTTGGGCTCGCCACTTCTCGTGCTGGCCAAGCCCATCCCCTGGGCTTATTTTCGGGGTAGGATTTACCTTAGGCCCACCCTAAAACATCACACTTTGGCTTATTTTTGGGGTGGGTGTTATTTTCACAGAAACATGGTAGTTGTAATATTTTTTTCATGTACTACAGCAGTCCTCAATTTACAAATTCATTTAGGGACTGTTCAAAGTTACAATATTACTGAAAAAAAGGGACATGACCATTTTTCACACTTATGACCATTGCAGCATCTTCATGGCCACATGACCAAAATTTGGATGCTTGGCAACTGGTTCAGGTTTATGATAGTTGCAATGTCCCTGGATCATGTGAAACCTTCTGTGACCTTCTGACAAGCAAAGACAATGGGGAAGTCAGTTTCATTTAACAACAGGTTATTAACTTTTCCAATGCTTCATTTAACAACTGTGGCAAGAAAAGTCATAAAATGGGGCAAAAGTCACTTAACAAATGTGGGGCAAGAATCACAGAAGGACCCTCTCTTTCTTTAGCTTTAAAAAGGGTAAGGGGAAAAATGTACTCTCAGACTTGCAAGATTTTACAATAAAATAGAAATAGCTCATTCCCATGTTCTCTTTCTGGTGTACTTTAGAAGATGACATTAGGAGAGTGTTTTATATGGGAATCTTTGCCTCAATACAGATATTTCAAAAACCCTAAGACAAAGGAAAATCTGTATTGAGGCAAAGATTCCCATATAAAGCGCTCTCCTGATGTTAATCTTAGTAGTCCTTGACTTACAACCATAACTTGAGCCCAACATTTATATTGCTAAGTGAGACATTTGTGAAGTGACTTTTGCCCCATTTTATGACTTTTCTTGCAACTTTTCTATGCCTCACCCCAGCTATGGACTAAGTTGCTTTTTATCAAAGATGCCTTGGCTGCATCTCATCCTGTCTTTAAAGGTGATCATATATACCATTGCATCACATCTGCAGAGTGCTCCAACATTTTCAACCCAGAGATGAACAAACAACATTATAGCTAGATTTCTTTCCCTAATCCTCTACAGACAGGGGTTGAAAAGTCAGAAGAGTGATCATGGCTATGAAATTCCTCTTTATAATGTATATTGCATGCAAGATATGTATAAAAAGGGATGAGGCTTCATTCACATGGTTTCAATCTCTGCCTTGTCCACCTTCACCCCTCACAGACGTCCCTGGCTTGTCCCCGTCTAATCTACTGTTTACTATTTATATCCACTTAATTTTTATTTGTTTGTTTGGACTACAGCAGTTCAATTTTATCACGGCATTTCAACAATTGAAAAATAGAAATATTCTTAGCATCTATTTACAAAAATAGGATTATTCTTGATGAGCTTAAAACAGTTTAATAATACAGCACATTATATCAGACAGGTCAATGTTTAATAATTATCTCACATTAGACATATCAGTCATTAATAAACAAAAAATCTCTAAGAGGAAAATAGAGCGAAAATAAGGCACAACATTATTAAATGATACACTTATAATTTAAACTAGATTGTATAAATGCCTTACTATTTTATATGCAGAATGGCCAGCAAAGACCAAAATTATCAAATCTTAGCTTTATAAATCAATATAATAAATAAATGAAATGATAACCCATTCCCCAAGTGAAAATAATCAAGTGTAAACTTATCACAGGACTGTTCCTAATTTAAGGCCCTGTCACATTGGCCGACGGATGCAAAACGTTTGTAAAAAGGACACAGCGGACGAGAAAATGTTCCATCCGGTTGTTATCCGCTCATCAAAAGTGCCCCAAATCGCATAAGCAGAGCGGACAACACCAGCGAAAGGAACGGACGGGATCTGCGAGGCATTGTCGGAGGATGAGAGGGAATGGAAAGGCGGATGCTCCATGGAAGCCTAGTGGGATGCAAGCGGATGGGAGTGATTGCACATCCGCAGGCTTCCGGGGGAGCACAGCGAAGCGGACACGCAGCGGAGAAGAGCGGATGCAGAGCGGATGCTGAAGCGGATGCAGAGCGGAAGGCCTAGCGGATCCAGCAGATCCCACGTTACTGCGCATGGGCGGGTGGATGCATCTGCGGTAGTCCACGGTATAAAGGGAAGAGCTCGCAAGCAGGTCACATTCAGAGAGAAAGACCTGCTGCCAGAACAAGCTCCAGCCGGCCAGCCAACAACCCAACAAGCCATGGGAAAGAAGAGAAAGCCTCAAGCCATCTGCTGCCAAGCCCTGGCAAGAGGACAGGGCCACTATCCCACCCCCTGGCCCCGACTCTGCTTCTGTGGGGCTGTTCGTGCTGCTCTTCTGCTGCTCTTTTGGAGCTTCTTCTGGTGCTGCATCCTGGTGGCTGGTGCTTTGCTGGTTGCTTTCTGCTGGCAAACTGTCCTGGTGTTGTGCTTCTGCTGAATGCTTACTCTGCTAGCGCTGCTCTGGCGTCGCTGGTCCTGGCTTGGTGCTCCTGCTACTCCTGGTCCTGCTGTCGCGTTACCTCTGCGCTGTCTGATCCCTGGCCTGTGGTCCCTGCGATGGTGCTTACTCTTGCTGGTGCTGCTCCTGGTCCTGCTGGTGTTTGCTTTTTGCTTGCTCGACTGTTGTTGCTGCTCTGTTGCTGGTCGGTGGTTGTGGAGGAGCAGGACCCTACAAACCTCGAAGCCCCTCTGATGAGCCCATATGGGCCTGCCCAGAGAGGGAGGAAAGAGGCATTACGGTGAACGGGAAGAGCAGGCAACAATCCATCGAAGAGAACATGAGGATGAGGTGCCGGTACCCTTTCCAGGAAGAGGAATGGCTGAGGAGAACGAATATCTTTTTCGGAAGGACACAGGCTCTATCTGAGACACCAAAAGAATGGCAGGCTGCTTGGAGAGAGAAGGCAGAGAGCCTGGGGTTACACTTCAGGAAGGATCCTCCCCTAGGGGGGGCTGGTGGAAGCAACATGGCACACCCTCTGTACGGGAAAAGCTGCACTCTCAAGAAATCTGGCCAGGGCGCAGTCAAAGCTGAATGGACCGAGAAGACCTTAGTTGATGCCGAAGTGCAGCCTTCTTTGGAAGGGTGAGATCCGCCCAACCAAGGCAGCAGCGCCCTCTGAACAACCCTCTTCTCTCAGGCAGCCTGCTGAGAGCCAGTCCTCTCTGGCAAAGACGTCAAGCTCCTGTGTCCAGGAACGGTATCCTATTGGAGCGTGCCACAGTGGAGACCCGACAGCTGTACTACCCATGGCCGGAGCTGTGTGGAGCGACCGCCCTGAACGCAGTGGAGGAAAGAGAGGGCCACTTCACCACAGGCCAACCTGCATCCACCCCCACTCCACCCTCTCCACAGAAAGCAGAGAGGCCAGACAGGAGGGCAGAGCCACACTGTCCTGCTTTGGAGATCAGGGGACACCATCAAGAAGCGAAGCTAAGTTCTCCTCTTCAGCTGGTAACCACCGACGTTCCCGATTAACCTCCAACCGTCAAGCCCCTTCACTCACCGACGTCTAAACCCAGACCCCTCATGCAAACATGTCCGAAGTCACAGTAGCAGATTGGTAAAGGAGAGGCTCAGCGAATCTTTCTTCCACAGACCCTCCAGACCCAAGATGAACCTGCTCCACCCACTGTCCAGGCCTGCTCCCCTCCACCCCAGGGTGATAGTCCCCTCATTCCAAGGCTTATCCACAGGCCCTCACACTGACCAAGGCGCTTATGGCTACCAAGGAGCTCCAGCAGCAAGATAGCCCTTCCAGGTGCAGGCACAGGTACATCAAATGCCACTGGTGCACCGATGCCACCCACGCTACATGATGCCACCAAGCCAAAGATTGCCACCGATGCCTCACCTCGCTCAGCTGCAGACTAAGACATCCCCACTACACTGCTCACTTCCTCCAGCCCCACAGCCAAGCCCGGCCTCAGAAACATGCTGTGATCGGTCTTGGACTGAACACGCCCATGTCATGAGAAGGGGTCTCACATCACAGGGCTGAGCCCAGCTGTCCTGAGAGGCTTCCGCCACAGCACCGTCCTGTTGTCCTCTTGTGGCCAGGCACCCCAATGACGCCGTCAGACCAGCACTCCAGCAGCAGCCACCTACAAGCAACTGGACACCATTCCACACCTAGCCTGGGCACAGCTTTCAGCAGTGACCAAGAGAGTGCCAGAGACTGGGTGGTCTACCTGATTTGACTTTTATCTTGTGCTTAAGACAACCTTGGGTCATTTTTCTTTTTACAAGCTGTTGATTAATAAAGTTATCTTTGCTTCACACAGCTTGCTTCATTTATTTTAGTCATAAGTCTTGGTGGAAACTTTTAGATAATGTTTTAAGCCTTTTTGCATGCTTGTGGATGGCGTTAAGATAGCAGTGGGGATGGGCAGGGATACCTTTGGATGGGTAAATAGCTGTGGGATTGGGCGGGTTTACCTTTTGGGATGGTAAATAGCTGTGGGATGGGCAGGGAACTTTTGGTGATGGGTAATAGCTGTGGATGGGCAGGGATACCTGGGATGGGTAATAGCTGTGGGAAATGGGCAGGGATACTTTGGGATAGTTAAGGATAGCTGTGGATAGATAAACCTCCAGGCAAGCATAGTGACTGTAATGGTGCCACCCTCCCAGCGCCACACCTTTGCCTTTATATCAATAACAATGTAATCATTGATCCACATACATCATTTCAACATGAACACAACTCTTTATTAAAATGCCCTGTTTCATTGTAGGCCCAGCCACATACATGGCACAATCTCATCAGTGTTATGCGCACAGCCTCAAGAGGACTGCCATTAAGCAATCTAATATCCTGTCTTGCCACTCCATGCTCACTGGGGATTGCACCAGTGTTCAGGATGGTTGCGCTGCTTTCTTCCCTTCACGTGAAGCGTCTGTTGGGGCCTTGCACAGCCCAGAGTAGTTCTATCAGTTTCGCCCTTGCCTCCATTCACCAGGCTCCATTGTCCCCATTTGCTGTTGGGGTCACCGAGCCTGTTTCTGCAACACTGGTAGCGGCGTGCCGCATGGAGTGTGTCCTCACGGGTCTCCTGGGCGAATGCTGCATGGTGTGAGTGAAGTGACCTGGAACCTGTTGGCGCAGGAATGCCAAAGAGGCATTCTCCACCACTGCCTTTGGCCCTGGAAAGCTGTATTGAGATCCTCTCTTCCGCGTGAGGCATCTGAAGTGTAGGCTTCAATGAGTAGGTTCTGAGGGAGAGCGTCATCGCCCCACGGATGAAGTAGTGGACATCTTGTGTGTCGTTGGGTAGGGGGTCTGGATGCTGGGAAACGCCCATGATGAGGTTGCGTCCAGCCCTCCTTGAGGTGACTGCATTGTAATACCTGGGCATCGGGAAGATGAGCCGTTGCCCTGAAAGCAATCGTGCACATGAAAACTTGTAGTCACATTGACCATGGGTAGAGAGGAAGAATGCGGAAGAAGCCCCTATAGTTGAGAAGTAAGTGGACCCTGACTTGACTGGAGCTTTGCAGGCACGTGTTGCGCATCTTATGGCTCCAACGGTTGTGGGGAAAGTTCCACTTGTGGATACCACTGCTCTGCAACTTTCTTCCAGCCTTCTTTAGTGGAAGTGGCACTGGAGAGCTCCTCAGGTATTCCTTCGAGTGGACCTGGCCGCACCACTTCTCTGACCACAATGCTAATGGTGTTGGTGTTGTGGCACCTGCTCAACCGTACTGCAGTTCCTTGAATGTGTCCCCTGAGGGCCAGGTGGCGCAGAGTCAGTGCCACCTTGGAGCCCAAGGTCTAGCTGGCCTGGAGGTTGGTTGCGCTGCTTGGTCAACCTGGTCTCAGCCGCTCCACTTGTGTCAACTGGCTGGAAGCATCCTCGATGAAGTTCTGGAATGACAAGGGGTCCTTCGTTCCTCAGCTACACATAAGCTTGTTGTACAGTCCGTTACTCTGGCTCTTCTCCGATCATGCTTTGGACCCAACACGACTTCATTGGATGCCTCCTTTTCTTCCCGAGAAACAGGTGAAAGAGCCTGTAGATGGCTTTCGCACTGTTGCAGAATGATGGTGGCTACCAAAATTGAGTTTGTTACGATCCATGGTTGGAGATGACTGGATGCCTGTGGAAGAGCAAGAGCCAGATGAAGCTGAAAATGGGGTCTGCCAAGCAGGCTACTGGAACTGAAAGGTGAGAATCCAGGATCTTCCTCCGCCCTTTTTATAGGAAAGGATAGGTTTCCTCGCGAGTGGCCGTGGCCTGGCTGTGACGGATTCCTTTGCATTCCTCATAGGCATCCTGCAGACATCGCTAAATATTCGCAAAATATCCCTCCTTGTGAACTGTTTTTTCCATTTTAAACTGCTTTGTATCGAGCTGCCATGCCGCTTTACATACTTTCTCGTCCGTGCTAACCTAACGCTGTGTGCGTTCCGCTATCCCATTCGCTTCCTCCCTGTGTGTGTTTCCGCTGGAGGCGGGTGAGTTGCGCGGATGCGCAGCGGATGCCTAGCGGACACATAACAATGACACACGGATGTAAACGGATGTTCCCCATATGCTTTTGGCAGATGCAGAAATGGCGTGTTTAGATACATTTTCCGCTCAAAAGTTGAGCAGCTCAAAACTTTTAGCGGATGGAATCTCAGTCACGAGATGCTGAACGGTTAAGGGATTAAAAAACGAGGCAGATACAGAACGGGGAGCATCGCGTAACCCACGCAACGGATGGCAAGTGTTTCTCTCCGTTTTACATCCTCTTTCCATCCGTTGGTGCAGTGTGACATGGGCTTTAGGGTGTTAAAATCATATCTCAAAGGTACTAGATTGACAAATGTTACTCTTAACCCGTAACAGCTTTATAATTGCAACATTACAATATTGTAACTTAATAAAATAAAAATATTATATAAGTATACATTGGAAAAATGTAATTGTTAAAAAGCAAATACTGGAATTTAATCTATGAGTTTCTCAAATTGAGTGTGTAGACAATGGGATCACTGCCACTACAAATGGAAAAATGTAATTAGTGTCTTATACTACTAACCAGTTCAGCTAGTCAGTAAACACATAAAACTGTAAGAAAACACATGGATAATAAAGGGAGGGTAGATGTTTGTGATGTAAATGTATGCAATTTAGGATTATAAATGGAATGTGCATGGTTGACCTTAGAAAGTTATAAAAAAACATGTTTAATGAAGTAATCAATGATTTTCTTATAAATGCAGCTGAAGCCTACTTCATCTTTTTTTCAAATCAAGGACTCAGTTGTAAGCAAAGCAACAAAAGGTTGGCAGAGTGATTTGAAAACAACTATTACAGGGAAGAAAGGCTCTGACCCCAAAACACTTTATGTTTAACTGATTTTACATTTCATTTAAAGGCTTCTAAATACATATTATATTTTACCCCTTGGATGTTTACTTCTAAATAAAAAAAAAATTGGCCTTGCTACAGAAGCTGGAAGTATTAAACATATAATATAGATTATTGCTTAGTTTTTAATTGTGTAGTTTTTTGTAGAAACATCTCAGTGCAAAAAAATAACATGCATTAAGAGAAAACTTGAACTACAATATAACAACTCTTAATATTGTAGAACTGTGGAACAATGTTAGTCCATAGCATGGTAGACAAGCATGGAAAGTTCAAAGTCACACTGCAATTTACAGAGGGAGATTGGCAGGAACTGAGAATCACATTATTGACAAAAATCCAGGTCACGCATCACTCAATGTTTCTCAACCTTGTTTACTTTAAGCTACGTGGACTTCAGTTCTTGGAGTTGAAGTCCCAAAGATTGATAAATATTGCCCTAATAATCTGGTTTGTTTCAACTTCAGGGGTGGGATTCTACCAGTTCGTACCTATTTGCAAGAACCGGTTGTTAACATTCTAAGCAGTTTGGAGAACCGGTTGTTAGAAGAAATTACTGGTCTAATCCTGTCAGGAAGGCAAGAAGGAAACATTCTGGTTTTACTTACAGAAATTGCCTTTCCGTTAACCTTATTACATTCTTGGCAGAACTAGACTTCCTGTCTCAGGAACTTCTCTGGAGTTTTTTCCCCCTCCTTTGCTGGTACTTTGCTTGTGTCGAGTGACCATTTAAAGTTACAATGGCAGTGAAAAAAGTGACTTATGACCATTTTTCACACTTACGACTGTTGCAGCATCCCCAGTCACAAGCCAGGCGAGGAGATGCATGCCTTGATGTTTAGTTGGCCACGCCCAGCCAGTCACATCACCAAGCCATGTCCACTCAGTCACATGATCACCAAACCATGCCCACGACCTAAGCTACACCCACAGAACCAGTTAAAAATTTTGAATCCTATCCCTGTTCAACTTGATATAATTTCTTCAGTGATCTGCATACTTCATTTGTAAACAATGGTGTATGGTGTGTACCTAAATCTTTCTTGTTCTCAAGCATTCTGATAAGTAGACCAGAGTTTTTTTGGTTTTTTGTTTGTTTTGATGCCTTTGAATCAGTGTTGACTTCTGGCAACTGCCAACACTAGTCTTCACAGTATTTTTTGGCAAAGTTTAACCCCCCCCCCCCCAAATGGCTTGCCATTGACTCATTTCCAGGGCTGAGAGTAAATGACTGGTCCAAATTCCCCAAATTCCTTTGAGCCAAAGGCAGAACTAGAATTTAGTCTCCTGATTTATAGCTTGGTGCTTTAACCACTACATCAGAATGGTTTTAAGACTAACACACAATTTTCCATAGAAAATCAGGGTTCCCACAACTTACTCAATTATAATGGAGTCTACTTAATCAATTCAATATACATGAGTCAATCAATTTCAAATTGGTGGATAACTGTGGTTAATAAATCAAGGTTAGTGTGTCGTCTCTCATTCTTTTTTTTTTAAGTTTTATTATTTTTAAGACAAACATAAACAAACACAACATAAAAGCATCAAACCATCTTCCATATAGGTGCATACAGTGTGTCGGTTGATTTACAAATTGTTTTGTGCTTCCACTTTGTAGTCTTCAATTACAATTATATTGTATATGTTCTCATATTTTCAATCAAATATTCCTAAATACATTAATATCATTGTTAATCAATCATTTCACTATACTATTATTCATTCATGTTTTACAAGATAATCCATATTTTACTTAATTTCTTTTATGACGGTTCATATTATCATCTCAAATCTATCCCATAATCATTTTGTAGATATAATAAAAAAATACATCTTCAGATATTCAGATACAGATAATCAGAGTTGGAAGGGACCTTGTAGGTCANATTTGTTTATGACAGTTCATATTATCATCTCAAATCTATCCTATAATCATTTTGTAGATATAATAAAAAATACATCTTTATATATTCATTATGTTCTAAAAATCTACATACTTCATTACCATGTTTTATTGTTTAACCACTGATAGAATAAATCCCAAATTTTATAACATTGTTTATCTTCTTGTTCTCTGATTTCAAATGTCAATCTACTAATTTCAGCACATTCCAATATTTTCTTAAGATGTAGTCATTATTTTGAACTGTCGTTAAATCATCACAAATCAAGGACTAATAATTCTATTTTGTCCTATTTTATTTCAATTGGTATTCTTATGCAGCAGGGTATTTACTATGTTCTATTGAGTTACTGTAAACTGTATACAGTATTTGTCAATTGGGTTTTACAAACACTGTGAAATGAATACCAGTAGTAATCCCTACTGAATATTTGATATAGTAATTGACCCGAATCCTAATTTTTAAAAAATATTTAAGAACTGGGATGGCTTGAAAATAAAAGTGAACATTAAATAGTTTTAAAGTCACTTGTCATCAATCTCATAGTATAAGCATACCGTATAAACAAACACTATTCTGAATATAAAAATATAAATGACATTGAACTCAATGAACTTTTAAAAATTTTATACATTTATATAAAAAAAAGGGAAAGGCATATATGTTATTAAAATATTTAAAGTTGTAAATATTTTCTTAAATATTCATTTTAAATTTAAACTAAATCTTCAGTTCAAAAGAGAAATTTCCAATAGTCTCCAGAAGTATGAGACTATACTTTAAATCTTTATGGCTTTTTTTGCTTTACTGACTGTAGGAGTAAGATTTGTAGACCTAGAAGAAACAAGATTATAGAATACTAATTTACATAAAAAGATAATAAAGAACTAGCTATTGACATTTTTAATTGGCTAAGTATATAACATTAGCATAAAACTGGATGAAAATATGGCAAAGACTGGAAGAAACATCAATTCCTCCAGTTAAACTAAACTGTTTTAGAAATTCCATCATGCATTTAAGGAATCGTAATCAAGAAATCAAAGCCAAAGAATCTTTGATCAGACAGAAGTACTATTTGGTTTTTTAAATTCTGACCCAAAAGACCCTTCTCCCCCACAATACAATATGATAATATGATACAACACTGAAAAGCCAAGTAATTTAATTTGTTAATAGGAGATACAGCACCAACTGATTCACTGTAGAGAGAATGCTATATCTGAACAAAAAATAACAATTAAATAGTTATTGTATGATTCTATCGGAGATGTTATAAAATTGCTATAGTGTACTATTACTCTTGTATTGCTTAGTTTTGTTCCCTAGTAATATTCAAAAACAATACACTCTTATTCACTGAATTTCTTTTGTTTATGCAATGTTATGAAATTTGATTTCAAGCTTGACTAAAAATGAGAAACATATCACATCAGATGCATTTGCACATTACTCCACTAGAGGGTAACTTGTTCTGCTTATTAAAGTAACTGACAGATTATTTTAAATAAACTTAAGCTGTTACTGAAATCATCAAGTTAGAAACCTCCACGAGCTCGTTAATGTGTAATTTTAAAATACATCTTTTATTCAAATGGAAACTAAACAATTAGTGTACAAATCTCAGAAATATCAATAAAGAAATATTTTTATACATTTGTTTCCATAAATGTTAAATTTGTCTTAGGTTGCCTAATTCTAAGATTATCTTAATTATATCAATATCTATTTATTCATGAAATAAAGTTTCATGAATAAATGATGTTGTGCTGGAGGGATGTTGTGCTGGAGGGATTTTTTTCTTAATTGTTGGGAGCTACCTAAAATTAGAATACAAAGGAAAGACAAATACACAGTTACTGGAACGTATTATGGGTTATTCTATCAGAATTACAACCAATTTAAAAGTCCAGATTCCTAATTTTCTTTCTATTCAATTTGATATATCTATCATGGGTAAATTTGGAACTTATATTTTCTATATATCTAGGAAAAAAGGATTTAAATTTAAGGATACCTCTAGATCTTTCTTCCAATCTCCTCCTAATCAGAGCTACTTAAAAATTAGTTTTGCAATCAAGAGACCAGGTTCAACTCGTGCTCCTTTTACTTCACAGAGTTAAAAAAAAACCCTAGAAGTAATCTTCACTCATGACTGGTTGCTTAGCGACTGCGCAAAGTTACAATGGAACCCCCTCCCAAAAAGCTATTTTCGACAAGTCCTGAAGTTATGACATCCCTCCCCACAATCGTGTTGGGCGGTTTGGCAACTGGCTCACATTTAGCATCAGTTGTAGCACACCCTGGTATACATGATTGCTCTTACACTTTTTTCTGAAAACCTGCATTTACTTCCAGTTTTGCCAGGCTTACTTATAGTTATAAGTTGAGGGCTACCTATATTACTATTTTTGGGAAAGTCTTGAATAATATTTTTTTAAATGTTTTCATGAGCATGAACAACTTGAAATTGAGTTTGGAGAAGAAGGTGGAAGTATAAGTATAGAAACTAACTATTTGCTGACTGTTTTTATTTGTTCTGGTCTATGACTCTAATAATAAATTGAATTGAAATTGAACTATTCTGGACAGAAGTTTGCAAAATCAGGTCTGCACTTCTCTCAAGTGACCAAACATATATTGCTAAGCGGGCAGGTTCATGCAAGAAATGCTTTTTACTAGTTTAGACCAGTATGTGTACTTTAAACTGAATGGGAATAGATGTAATTTCAATTATTCATGGTAACATCATGAGGCTGGACGAATGTAATTCACTCCCTTTCATATCATCATTGTAGACAGGCTAGCTAGAAGAAATGGGAAAATTGTCTATGCAGACTGGAAAAGGATGGTTTATTTGTATGAGGTATAATAACACAACATGATCCATGCTTAATCAGAGGCAAAGCTTATCTACTTCAACATCCTTTCTCATGCAAGCTAGATGTCTGTAAGAAGAAAAAAATGTAACAGATTTTTCTGATTCATAACTTCCTGAAGAAAACTTCTAATAGTATATTTTATATATATGTGTGCGTATATGTGTGTGTGTGTGTGTGCGTGTTTTCTTAAGTTTTTGTGGGTACCTACATGTATGGTATTCAGCTTTGTTCGGGTATTTCACAGTTGCGCGTCAAAAGTTGCAGCAACGCTTTGGCAGAATCTCATCTGCCATCATCAGCAGGGAAATACCCGAACAAAGCTGAATTTTTATATATATATATATATGTTTCTTAAAGTTTTCGCGGGTACTTACATGAATGCAGTTCAGCTTCCTTCGGGTATTATCCCATGTCATTGGAGTTGTGCTTTTAAAGTTGTCGCAACGTTTCGGCAGAATCTCACCTGCCATCATCAGGCTTCTGTACTGAGTTCATATGTGGGTCAGGCTATCACAGCCGTTAGTTTTAAATTTGAGGCTAACGGTTCACCACCTTCACCCATGGAAACAGAAGCTAACCAAACATCAACAAACCTTACCCTTATCCTGGCCTATCTACTGAGTATACCAAAATCCAAATAGGCCTCCCTAGAGAACACATATAACCCATCTACATACAGAAGAAAAAACACATAACACCAAACCCAGAGCTATCCTAATAAACCCAATGCAACCTACCTCACACCACACACCTAGCAACAGGCAGCACATTCTGTAGCCCAAAAACACAATCATACTCACCCCAGAAACAACAAATGCTTACGCTGAAACGAACACGCCACCTAAAACCGCCAACGCATCTCTCACTAGATGTACTAAAAGCCAATGCCCGCATTCCAAAGAAAGAAAATTACCCACCCTGAATACAAAAACAAACCCCCATAACCAAAATTCCAAGATACGACGAACCAAGGAGAATGAAATCACAAGACCCATACACCTCACCACCATAAATATTAAAACACGCCACTACCAGAATCCACCACAATTCCCACGCCCAAGGATCCTCCAAAAACACAACATCTCAAAACAGCATTCACAACTGCACAAACAGAAACAAATAATCCACCACCACACCTCCACACACACCCCAAAGCCATCCAGACAAGCAACACCTAAAGACAAAAGATACACAGTTAGAAAAACCAACCGGAGCTTACTGAAAAATCCCCTTGCAAACGCACCTGCAAAAGCACTCTGCCACAACCACCACCTTCGGGCAAACAAAAAGAAGAACACCCAAAGTCAGTGCACAACCATGAAAGAACACAAGACTCAATCAAAAAAAGAAGACAACCAACGCTCTTTCCCCTGCAGTCCCAACACTTCAAAGCCACAGGACCATGACGACTCTGACTTTAAAAAATCGCGCTACCGGGCACTATCAGCCCAACAACTGACAAACACATCACAACAACAGAATAATCAAGAAGCCACCACTAGAGATCAGAATAAACGCCCCAACCAAACGCCACATGAATAAAAGACTGCATGCTCCGCAAACTACCACGCCAATCGTCTACGGACAAACCACCCGCCCCCCTCCAATTCAACACACCACGCCCACATACACCCCTAAACCTACGCGAGCAATAACACCAAGACCACACCACCCGCACCTGCAGAGGACCCACCACGCACAGATGCCCAACCAGCCAACACACCGGCATACCCAGCCCCCCAAACCGAGAAAACCAAGACACACACCCCCCACAGCTCAATCGGAACACACCACCGTCGCACACTGCCCAACAACCGAATCCAGAATCCAGCAAGCCCAGCCCCCAACACAATGAGAATCACCACCCCGCCCCACATCTCAAGAACACCAGCCACACGCCCGCAACCACCCACGTCAATGTCACCCACCCCCACAGGCACAGTTAAAAAAAGCAAAAACAACAGACCATGCAGCCAGCTACCTTAGCTCCTGAATGAACGCACCACAACAGGGCACCCGAGACACTCTAGTCGCCGATAGATGACTCACCCACGAACGCGCAGATTTCGCTTCGAAACGTCGCAAAAATACTTTTCACAGTTACTACGTGGTGTGAGACAACCGAACCCGCGGAGCCCCACCCAAATAACTACCAAACACGACCATCCCACTATCATCTATATATATGTCTTTTAAGCTTTCGCGCAACGACACATGGTACCTTACATGTAGTGCTGCTTCAGCTTCCTCTTCGGGTACTTACACTTGCTACGTCTCGATAACCATCTTGTAGTTCTGATTAAAAGGTTTGTAGATTGAGATCATCTGTCCCATGAAACGTTGCCGACCAACCTTTAACAGAAACTACAGACATGGATAATACCCGCGTTAACAGCCGAACTCAAGACTGTAGCTACTAATATACTAGCTGTGTGTCTGTGTGTGTGTGGTGTGAGTTTTAAGCTTTCGCGTGGAAACTTACCATGTCGTGACTGTTAGCTTCCCTCGGGTTATTATCCCATCATATTGTAGTGCTGTTTAAAAGTTGTAGCAACGTTTCCAGTCACGAATCTCATCTGACATTCATCAGCTTCTGTATGGATGTTGGGTCTCCACAGTTCCGTAAAAGGTTTTCTGAGCTTGGTCCATTCATGAATTGGCGTAGAAGAGCCCTGGTCTGTGTCTCATTGGACTTGGAGTTTGATGTCAACCGCATGGTGTTTCTGGCTTTCTTCTGTCTGTTTAATGTGGCTTTTGATCGCCTAACACTCCTGTTCTTGTGTTGGAGCTTCAGTGCCAGCTCTGGCCTCCGCTGAAGAAGAAAAGAAGAAGACCCCTATGGATCACGCACTGTCACCGTCCAGTGCAAAACCTGTTCAGGAATAGAATTCAAATCCAAGCCCACCACGAAACGCCAAACTATGGCCTAAGATACATCGAGATCGACCACATTTCGTGATTTGCCTCGATGGGAGAAAGAAAACCCTAAACAATTTCCAACCACACCTAACAACACCAACACAGACAACACCAACATCAAGCCTTCCATCCACTTGGAAATGAATAAAACAGACTAACCATTCCTACGATGTACTAACTCTACAATAAGAAAACAGATGGCACACTGGACACACCATCATACCAAAAGAAAACACCACACCAACTGCTACTCAACGCCAATCACCACCCACCACCAGCACAGATAAATTTCCGTGGCGAAAACACTAATTAGCCAGAACCAAACGCCTGGCAATGAATAAGACACATATATATAAGCTAACTTCATCCCTAAAAGTATTGACAGCCAATGGCTTCCAAAAAAACAAAAATCACCAAACCTGATCCCAACAAAAACACACAAAGACTAACAAAGACCTATCGAGACCAACACGACCTATGGAACAGGCTGTCTCTCCCTACATAAAGGGCTATCTAACAAGATTAAATAAGAGTATAGATACTACACAGGCATCACAACCAGACTGCCTCTCAAAGACACAGATAAAAAAATAGTCAGCATTCTCTGAGAAACCCAGAAGAACATAAATTGACCTGAGAAAAACAAGGCATATACGAAAGTTTTCGCCTGTGCCACTCATGCCCGGCCACATACATTGGACAGCACCCAAGTAGAAGAATAAGTACCCACACCTAGACAAATGAAACAAAAAAAGCACATACGACTATTGTAAAAAAGTTGGATACCACCTCCTTCACTAGTCCAACACATGAAAACCAGCACGGTCACGAACATCGAACTTTCAATGCCGCACTAAAACCGCTAGCCCACTAGTAGAAAAACCCCAAACGCACAGAATCAGTCAGATGAAGCCGATAGAGATTGAAAAGACGCTGACAGCCGATTGACAGTAGAAAGAGATGATTCCCAGCAGACTGGTCCCAATCATTTAGCGCCTGCACTGCTCAATAGAAAGATCTCCATGCCAGCAAAACAGCACCCTGAGGCCAAGCAGCCCATAGCCAAACTCAACAGCCCCACTGAGCTCAGACACCTCTTATGCCGCACTAAAACACCGCCACACACGCTAGCACAGCACCCTTGATGCTCCACTACCCACCCCCAGGCACCGCAGGTGAAACCAGACTTGCATCATGAGCAGCCAGCTAGCTAATGACAGAGCAGCCAGTCCTTTCACACGGACGCCACAGCTGCACTGAAAGCCCCAACCACAAGACAGAGTGACTTGCCACGCCAATCAACAGCCAAACACAAGAACAGACGACGGAAGGAAAACCATGAACACCAATCAACTCAATGAACTCGCAAGTCGCATGAACGAAGGAACCAGGCCTCACTCAGCCAAGTCAAGAATGGACCAGCCCTCAAAATTCTAGAAGAAGCAAGAGGCTGTGAGACCCCGACATGCAGTAACAGCAAAAAAAAAGCTGAATGGAGGGAGATGAGAATTCTGCTGAAACGACTTGCTACAAACTTACAGCCACTACGAATGACGCCGTGGGCATATAACCCAAAGGCGAAACATCAAACAGCCACACACACCACACCAACATACGATCACACACACACCACTAGGCAAAACCTAGCTAAATAGACCCTTCAGCAATACACACACCTACGAGGCCCCATCGCTGAAAGCGAGCTTACATATATAGCAAAACCTCATACTATTTCTATGAAAATCTACATCAAATACTCTACACTGGAACACAGAAGATCTGCTTCGATAAGCTTTCGACGTGGTTTCACAATCACCTCACATCGTCCCGATAACAAGAAACCTCTTGAAAATCATAAAAATAAATACCGAACCAGTCTAATCCACCTCATGAACCTAACAGGACATATTGCTTAACCAACACATCCATTTCATAGCCACAAACGGACCCAAAATACAACAGCCAAATTGCAGAGGAGCCCCTATGGGATCACCACTGTACGCCGTCATTGCAAACTTGTTCATGGAAGAATCTCGAATCCTCACGGAGAGCCATCTCACCTATGCCACCCAAAAATCCAAACTATGGCTCAGATTCATCGATGACCACATTTGTGATTTGGCCGCCATGGCAAGAAAACCTAAACAATTTGCCTTAAACACACCTAAACAGCCACACACCCCCAAAATCAAGTCACCATGGAAACGGAACATAAACAAACAATACCATTCCCTAGATGTACTGAATCTACCAAAGCGAACAGATGGCACCTAGGACACACCGGTATACCAGAAAGAAACACAACAACACCAACCGCAGTACCCTCAATGCCAATCCCACCAACCACCCAGCAGCAGATAACGATTCCCTGGCCAAACAACACATAATTCATCAAACCAAACGCCTGGCAGACAAGACACACATACAAGACGAACTATGCACCCTGACTTAAAGTACTGACAGCCAAACATGTTCCAACACAAGACAAAATCACCAGCTTTGATCCACAAAAACACACTAAGACATAATAGAGCACCTAGGAAAAGCATTCAAACAGACCCTATAGGACAGCTGTCTGCCCTACATAATGAGTACTGACAGACAAATCAGTAACGATACTAGACCACAGGCCATCACCATCAAGACTGCCTTCAAAACCAGACAAGAAAAATAGCGAGCATGCTTAGAACACTCCCAAAGATAAAATTAGATCTGGAAAACCAGCTGATATACGAATGTTCCCTGTGTATCATGCCCGGCCACAAACATTGCGACAGTCCAATAGAAGATAAGGTACCCGCCTTGGAATGAAGCACAAAATGCAAGTAAAAAAGCCTGAACAACACCCTCTCTCTACGTAGTCCAACAGCATGAAGCACAGGTCATAAACCATCAACTTCAGTGGCACCAAACCCTAGGCCACTATAGAAAACCCAGCCACACAGAATTATCAGAGAAGCCAATAGAGACGTTGAAAAAAGACCTGAAAGCGATGGAATAGAAGACATGATTCCACCAGATGTCAATCAGTGTTGGAAGCCGGCACTCTCAAACAGAAAAACTATCCAACCACAAGCCAGGCAAACACCTGGCCACAAACAGACCTCCCTGATACCTCCGAGCCCAAAACACACCCCAACCAAGGTACCCCAGATGAAAACCTAGCTTGCCTAATAGACTAATAGCCGTCCTTGCACGCAGAGCCCAAGACTGCACTTGAAAGCCTGCCAATACGGAAACCAACATTGTTGCCCAGGCCGTCAAAGCGACAAACAACAGACAGAAAGAAACCAGAAACACCAATCAAAACAAAACTTCCAAGACCAACTTAACACCAGACCAAGACTCGCCCAAGCCAATCAGATTGTAGAAAAAACCATTCCTGGGACAGCAGTAGGCT
>BHFT01059240.1:0-12099 GCA_004320025.1 Laticauda laticaudata
ACCCGTGAAAACTTTAAAAAAAAACCAAATTATATATTTGGTTATATATATATATATATATTTGACTCCATATATTTGAATCTACTGCTGGTTGAGTATGAACAAATCTTGCACAAATACCTGGAGGCTCTTATTAAATTCAAAAGTCACTGATGACCAACAGATGTCTCTCAGAAGAGATAGGAAATCTGTTTTTTATGTAAGCACTATGTAGGAAAATGTGCCAAATTAATCTTTCTTAATATCTGATTTGTGAAGGTATCTTCCAAATTAAATTTCAATGGGATTATCTCATACATTTTTTATTTTTATTAATTTATATCCTGCTTTTATTGTTTTGTACATTCCTAATATTCCTTCCTCCACCTATTTTCTACACAGCAACTTTACAAGGTGGCTTGGGCCAAGAGTATGTGACTGGCTGCAAACTTTCACGTCTAAGCCAGGACAAGAACTCACAGTTTTCTGTTTCTAGCCTGGTCCCTTATCAGTGGTGGGGTTCAAATTTGTTTACTACCTGTTCTGTGGGCGTGGCTTAGTAGGCGTGGCAGGGGAAGGATACTGTAAAAATCCCCATCCCACTCCCCATCCCTCCCCATCCCTCCCCATCCCTCCCCATCCCACTAACCTGCTTTCCACCTCCGTTCTGTGCAGGGCAACAAAAGAAGACCCAGCCAATCAGCTGGGACTCAGGAGATGGAGAATAGATGGGGTGGAGCCAATCAGAGGTGCCATTTGCCATTTCTCCAAACTACTCAAAATTTCCATTTCCAGTTCCCCAGAACTGGTCAGAACCTACTTAATACCACCTCTGTCCCTTATCCACTAGACCAATGTGGCTTTTTTCTTATTGAAATAATCTCAATCTTTTGCTTCTATCCCATAGAAAAAGAGATTTAGTAATGCAGGATCTAATCTGAGTTGGTCACTGGGACCAAGGTTCATTCTGTCCAAGCATTTCAGCTTGTACTGGAGCCCATCCTGGGATGTGTAAATTTACCTTCATTTGCGACATTTGATCATGTTTTTATTGGCTGATATTTTTAAAAAATTAGGATAAGAGCAAAGACACAGCATTTCAGAGTAGATAGTAATATATCGGAGGAGAAAATTATAAATATAGCACAGATGTGGACAGTTCATAGAAAAAGTCAGCATTCTGTGCTGCCTCCAATCATAAAGGAAGGCACTCTTTCAAATGAGACAACTTGAACCTCAGGTAGCCTAAGCAGAAGTTGACAATCTGGTTTCCTCCAGATAGTTAGATATGGGAGCTACAGTTCTTAATCTTCAAAAGTGGAAATAATGGGAGTTGGAACCTGAAGGACCTTATAGGAACCTAATTACCTTCCTTTGCTCTACACTAATTATGAAAATTTCTGTATCACTATGCCAGGAAAATAGATGTGAAAGGCCATGGATGGGAAACAACCCCCAAAAAACCTGTTACGGAAATGTATTTGAAGGTACAGTTAGGATTCTCAAGAATAAATAATTTTAGCAGTGTTATCTGTGTCAAATATGTGTGATTCTATTCTTTCTAACCTTAAAATATTTCAGAAACAAGAAAAAAGGGAAACAGCCTTTTCTGGGGAATGAATCCAGGAACTTCTTCCTACAGAGTGTGGACTGTCTTTTGTTGAACTCCAATTAAATTCTCTAAATCAGGGCTGTCAAACTCACGGCCCATGGGCTGGATGTGTCAAACACTGGCCACACCCATGCCCGGTTGAGCAAAGGGGAAAAAAGTCCCGATATATCACTTGACGCCACTGTGATGGCATAAGTTTGACAACCCTGCTCTAAATGTACTACAAATAGTACTTGACTTACAATCATTCATTTAGCAACTATATGAAGTTACAATGGCACTTAAAAAGTGATGTACAATCAGTCCTCACACTTACGACCACCACAGCCTCCCCACAGTTACGTGATCAAAATTGAGGGGTTTGGCAACAGGCACATACTAAAATCTCTTATATCATTCAAGGGTCATTTGATTGCTATTTGCAGTTTTCCCAGTTGGCTTCTGACAAGGAAAGTCAGTAAGTGAAGCTGGATTCTCTTAATGATGGCATGATTCACTTTACAACTGCAAAGATTTTCTTCACAGTTTGGCAAAAAAATATCATAAAATCTAACCTAATATCCTCCTTGCTTAGCAAATTTTGGTCCCAATTGTGATCATAAGGGTTACCTGTAGTAGAAGTTTGCCGCTTGGTTTTTTCCAGTTTAAATTTAAAACGGGGCATGTATTTGTAGGTATGAATTTGGGGAATGCATGTCAACAATTTCTAAGTCATTTATAACTATGGTTTGCACAAGGAGCACATCCTATATGCCAGGGCAGTGCCAAGCTGACCAACTAACTAGGGAACATATTGTCCACTACCAACTCTCAAGTGCTTCTGAAAATGGGAAGGTAAAGTCTTTAATCAGCAGGTGGAAGCCACCAAATATAGGGTTATTTAATGACAGAACTGCAAGAAACTGAAGGTGATGGGAATGAGATGGATGTTGTTTAACATTCCACATATGTGAGACTCGGGCTGAAAGAATGAGAATTACTCTAAAATCCCTGCTAAACCATTCCCTGCTTTCTGGAGGCAGTCTCAAACTATAGCAGCTCAGAAAGATTCTCTGGCTGACAATTAATATTAATAGGTAGATTTTGCCATGTGGCATTATCACACTGTGAGATGGGTGGGCATACTATATGGGTTTTGGCAGGTGTTAGATGTAATCAGAGGGATTACTGGGCTCAGGGAGAAAACAGAAAAACCTTGCGCTTGTTTAGTCTCCTTTTTCCTTCGTGTTTAGATGCAGCTCTAGGTGTGCTTAAGCATTTTTTCTGGTTGTCCTTTTGTTACACATCTTCTCTGGGTTTTCATGAGAGTGATCAGGAGCTACAGACCAAGACTGATTGTCTAGCTTTGGCTCTGGCTTAGCTTAATTGCACCATTTTGACTCAGCCTGGCTTTTTCAGGATCTAGCTCGCTGTCCTGGGCAGTGGGGCAAGACAACCGTCTATGCCAGTGCCTCCCCCTCCCCTATAGTTCCCCAGGAAGGAGCAAAGAAGGCAGTCATGTTAAGTGTGATTCTCTGCAGTGACAGATTTATTTTGAAGAAAAAGCAGTGGCTCTGAATTCCAAATGAGATTGGAAGAGTGGACTGTAATCATTGGTTTCTTTCTGAAAACTTCTATTGCTATTTGTTCCCAAAGAGATAACTGCTGGAGGAATAAATTGCAGGATTTTTAAATGGGCATCTGACTGCCATGCTTCTAATTAAGATCCCACTTCCCTATTTAAATATAACTAATGGAGTAAAAGGCACACCTTTAAAAGCACATATAAAATAATTTGACCCAAGGAAGCATGCAGCAAGCAAGCATGATGTCATGCTATTTTGATTTGTTAGATCAGGGGAGTCAAACTCATGTCTTCACAGCAGCATCACGTGATTCATCGGGACTTTTTCCCCCTTCGCTAAACCAGGTGGAGGCAGGGCCAGCATATGACCCATCTGGCCCATGGGCCACGATTTTATCACCCCTGCGCTAGATTATAAGGCAGAGCTCTGTGAATTTCAGTAGGTAGTGTACCACGTGTTGGTGGTAAATATTCATCTGCCACTTTGAGTCTGAAAAACTCCTTACTTTGACTGTAATTGGTCGAGGTTTCTTAGATTTAAGCTGCAATGTGCACTATGACATGGGACAATACATTAAAATAATTATTACCCCATATGTTATCAGTTACCTTCCATTTTTCATTGTCATCTTACTTTTAGGGCTTACCTTCAAACTGATATGCCTCTTTCACCAGTCCCTTTTCCCCTAGTTCAAGCAGGTAGAGACTGAGTGGTGGGGAAAAGGAATGACTTTGTAGAAAAACAGTAGACAATAGGCAGAAAAGTTAAGTTTAACATCCTTTTTGGCTTGTTTGGAAATCTAAGAACATCATCTAAGGGTCACACTGCTTAGGCTTAGCAAAACTAAGCTACAAAAGTCCAGATACCAGCAGACTGAATTAAGAGTATCCTGTATGCTGCTATCTATCAATCACCATAATTAGCAGATTAACAGAGTTGGAAGATACCTAGTAGGTCATCTAGTCCAACCCTCCACCAAAGCAGGAGACCCCACACCATTTCTGACAGATGGCAGTCCAGTCTCTTCTTGAAAGCTTCCAGTGATGAAGCACTCACTTCTCTTCACTAGATTAGCCATGCCCAGTTTCTGCAACTGTTTATCGTATATTTTAGCCTCCAGTCCCTTAATCATATTGGTTGCTCTTCTCTGCACTCTTTTAGAGTCACAACATATTTTTCTAGTGTGGTGAGCAAAACTGAATGTAGTATTCTAGGTGTGGCTTTATAGAGTGGAATTAGTACCTCACTTGACCTTGATTGTATCCCTCTGTAAATGCAACATAGGATTACATTGGCTTTTTTGGCTGTCGCTGCACACTCTTAGCTTTTATTTGATAAGATATTTGTATTCTCAATGTGGTATATTTAACTTAGCAACCCAGATTTGGTTTTCAAACTGCTTCTGCAAAATATTTTTTGTCCGAGGCTGCTCTAGCTAGCAGATTTTGCAACCACTGTAAGGAGATTGTTATTTACTTGGTAATTAATGCATTACGATGGAAGATTCATAAGAACTGGCAAAACAATTCCATTGAGACGAGGATGGGCTGCTTTGCCTTGGGCCAGTTTTGATTGATGCTCTTTTTATCTCCTGCCTGAGGGTCAACACAATCTGGACAGCAGCAATTCCTAGTCTTTAATCCTAGACCCCATCCATACAGGAAAACTGCACATGGAAACCCCTGAGGCTGGAAAATCTAAAACCACGATGGGATATTCAACATTTCTAACTTTTGATAGCCTGAAGGTAATCAACCCTGTTTCTTCTTCCCTGTGTTGTGAAAGCAACCAAATCATTTTCATCAGTTTGCAGCAGAACAGGCTCATGTTTGTAGTTGCTGTAGCTACATTGTTAATATCATACAGAATCATTGCCAGGATAATGAAGCTGCATCCCAAGTCATCAGACATTGATCCAATGCACCCAAGAATTCCTCAACTATGCTGGGAGTTGAAGTCCACAAGTCTAAAAGTTGTCAAGTTTGGAGACCTCTGCTTTAAGACAAGCATAGCCTGGGAGTGGGATCAGAGAGGGAGAACCTCTACCTGAATTTTTAAATCTGCAGCTCCGTTAGGACCAGCCTGCAGAAAATTTCCCATCCATCTGCCACAAGAATTTCTGAAAGCCCATGTTAGAAGTAAAGTCCCTTTGGAATTGAGCTTGGCACAGAGCAATTTGAATGGACTATCCCTGCAGTTTCCTTGGCAACAGTTTTGGATGACTGCATCCAAAAGGACTGCATCCTTCTTCCTTCATCTTCCTGAACTAGAACACCGTTCTGGTATTCCTTGGATGCCTCCCATCCAACTCCCTGCATTCCTGCCTTCCGTTACCTGCTGTTGTTTAGATGTATTGGAACCATGGCTCTTATAATTGCTAATCAGTAGGGGCATTCACTCCCCTCAGGTTAAGAAGGTACCAAACTGAGAAAGATGCAGGTAGTCCTTGACTTACAACAGTTCATTTAGTGACCGTTCAGAGTTACAATGGCACTGAAAAAAGTGACTTAGGACTGTTTTTCACACTTACGACTGTTGCAGCATTCCCATAATCATATGATCAAAGTTCAGATGCTTGACAATTGCCTCCTGTTTATGAAGGTCTATCCTAGGGTTATGTGATCAACTTTTGCAACCTTCTGACAAGCAAAATCAGTGGGGAAACTGAATCACTTCACAACCATTTTACTAACTTAACAGCTGCAGTGATTCACTTAACAACTGTGGCAAAAAAGTCATAAAATGGGACAAAATTCATTTAACAAATTTCTTGCTTAGCAGCAGAAATTGTGGGCTCAATTGTAGTTGCAAGTCAATGACTATATAATTTGTTCAAAGGCCCATGTTTGGCAGGAATGGATAATACTTTGCAACAGAACTGGGAGTAATTAAGTATTCATTAAAATACTTATACCCTGCCAAAAGGTTTCTCAGGTAGCTTCAAGTATATTTAAAATGAAATACAATAGACAAACGGGGCAAAGATTTATACAAGTTTCCCCCTGACATGAGAGTTCCAGCTGCTTCAGAATCAGGCTAGATCTCAAAGGAAATGCTTTTGAAACAGCTAGACTTAAATCCCTCAGAAGGCAAGTTCTGGTTCTTTATAGCAAATGCAAGATTTGGGAGTGGGGTGGAGGGAGGAAAGAAGGTGTTCACAACATTCCTCAGCAGTTCATACTGAGGCCCTCATTTCCACCTCAAAAGGCTATATGGGAGTAATCCCAGCAGCCTGGAAAATGGCTTCAGAGGAACGAAATATTATTTCCTTCCAGATGTGAGTTAGATTGGTGGTGAATATCCCTCCCAAAATGCATTCATGTGAGCACTAAGGCACTATGTAATATACAGCTGGCACCTTCATATACTACCTGCTATTCAAATTATGTTTTGAACTATTTTGCATAAATTTGGAGACAACTAATGGATTTTAGTTTAGGAATGGCTAGAGGTCAAGGTTATGTGATAAACTTTTTTTTTGCTTTATTAAACAGTCTCTCAAGCTTTGTAGATAAAAAATATTGGGTGGGAGCAAACATAAACAAAGAATTAAGGAACGACACTTCTACAGGATTAAGTCTTTCTGTACAGAAATCCGTTTTTGATTTATCCCTCAAACAATCTTCCAACAACCTCATTTAAGGGGAAGGGGAAGCTTTTTAGTGCTTGCTAGTGTTAGACAAAATTCCAAATTTCTTTACCCATGTCTCTTCTAGTTCTTTCCTTAAAAAAAGGAATAGGGGCTTTTAAATTAGTCAAAGATATGGCCACTGCAGCATCAGTTAACGCAACTATTGACAAGACAGTAGAGCAGATGGGGATTCTAAATATAGAATCTGCTTCTCAACCTTGGTATCTTCATGTATGATATACAATATGTGGACTTCAACTCCCAGAATTCCCCTGCCAGCTTGACTGAGAAACACTAATCTCAAAAGAAGAATTCTTCTTTCATCCTTGCATGCCGTGCAATATTTTGGCGTAACTCTTTGGTTTCATATCCCCTACAAAAGATATATCTAACTGCATGTACCTAGTAGTCCTCTATCTCCAGGTCTCCCTCCTGTTGGGGAAGGAGTTGTCTTTCTCACTGGACTTGCTCAGCAAAGCACCAAAACCAAAGGTGTTACTGTATAAATGTGTAAGAAAATATCATGAAACTTAATTGATCAAATGATTCTACCATTATTGTCACTCTTGCAGCTCCTTGATCTTCAACACCTTCTTTTTCTGCAATAAAGGAAGAAAAAACATGAGTGGAAAAAGAGATATTTGAATCACTTCCTTTGAGTCAGCAGTTAATCACCTTTCTTAAATATTAACAACAGTAAAGGAGTGTCTCCCAAGCTGTTTCCCACCTTACCCATTGATTCTCTTGTTCTCCTACGGCTGTGCCTTTTTCCTTTCTAAGCTGTGTTACAGAAGGTGCACAAGTATAGCTAACATCTTCTCAACAGGTCACAAAACTCTTCAACAGACAGCAGCAAACTGTGAAATCCCTTTGTTTCATATATATTGCTGCTGCCAGGCCTGTTTTAACAGGTAATTGGCGCCATCTTGAGACCAAAAAGCTGTACTACCTACACTTTGGGGAAACGGGAAGGTACTTTTTCGTACTTGAGGTTCAAGTACCCCCTCAACAACTCTTGTTTTTATAATTGCTGAGAACATCAGCATTCGCTATTTCTCACATTGTTGCTGATGAGAAAGAAAGAAGAATATTTCCCCTTGTCTATTTTCTTCCTCAAGTTGCCTCTACTATAATTTGTGGGCCAGGAGGAAGCCAAGTTCAATTATGTTTCTTTCAAAGCCTCCTCAGAATGGCATTGCAGAATTTATGTGGGGTGAAAAGGCAGCACCAATGCACTTCCACAGAGATTGTATAAATAATTTAAAAGCAAGCTACTGTTGTTAGGAGGAACAAAACCTCCATCATTCAGGGTATTTATCCTTTTCTAGTTCAGCTCCCAATTCAGGAAACTCCTTTACACTCATCACCTCAATCCTGAAGCCAGAGTAACTGCAGATTTCAGCTTCATGGAACTACACTTGAAAACATGTATATTAGAACAATTCTGTACACTCAGAAGCAGTCAGTCCACACATTCAGTCACCCAGAAGCACTTACAGTCCACACATTCATTTCCTACAAGCTACAGATTGTAAAATAAAGGCATGTTTGCATGTTTGAATCCAAGCATCTTAAACAGAACATATGGGGATTAAGTGCAGCAAGGAAGCAAAAACATAGTATTACTGTTACCCTTCTCATACAATGTATACTATCTGGTGTATGCTGTTCCTGTTTAGAACATTTGCCGAGAGTTAGGCTTGAGTTGGTTAAAACTATTTTCTTCTCCCAAGAAGAAATGATGGGCTATGACTAACTGGATCCAGAAAAGGAGAAATATACCAGCTCATTCAGGCCAGCATCATTAAAGGCAAAGATGCTGGGCAGCGAGACCAGGGGTGGGATTCTACCAGTTTGCACCTATTTTCTAGAACCGGTTGTTAACATTCTTAAGCAGTTCTGAGAACCAGTTGTTAGAAGAAATTACTGGCCTAATCCTGCAAGGAAGGCAGGAAAGAAACATTCTGGTGTTGCTTACAGAAACTGCCTCTCTGTTAACCCTTATTACATTCTTGGTAGGACTAGATTTCCTATCTCAGGAACTTCTCTGGAGTTTTTTTCCCCTCCTTTGCTGGTACTTTGCTTGTGTGGAGTGACCATTCAANAGTTACAGTGGCACTGAAAAAAGTGACTTATGACCATTTTTCACACTTACAACTGTTGCAGCACCCCACAGTCATGAGAGGCCAGGCGAAGAGATGCGTGCCTCAATGTGAGTGATATTGAGTTGCCCATGCCTAGCCAATAACATGACCACCAAGCCATGCCCACCAACTAAACCATGCCCACAGAACCGGTTGTTAAAAAATTTAAATCCCACCCCGAGTGAGACTGATCAAGAATCTTTCTTAAGGTGGAACGTGACTGTGTTTTGTTCTTTGGTAGGAGGAGTGAGATATTGCATTGTAACATCAGGCCACAAACTCAACCAATCACATATTTTTCTGCAATGTTGCAATACAGGTATGAAAGGGTAGAATTGGTATTGTGCTGTCATGATGTAGGACTCATTGTTTTAGTGCCGGGTGTCAAACTCACATCTTCACAGTGGTGTCATGTGACATATCAAGACTTTTCCCCCTTCATTAAACCAGGCATGGGCATGGCCAGCACGTGATGCATCCAGCCCCCAGGCCAAGCATTTGACAGCCCTGTTTTAATGTCATATGATAAGGAATAGATGCATGTGGTGCCCTCTTGAATTGAGGCCCTTAGAATGAGGGCTTTCAGAGTCAAACTCTTAGCTACTCTTCCCTTCCCTT
Source organism: Laticauda laticaudata (assembly GCA_004320025.1). Lineage (NCBI taxonomy): Eukaryota > Metazoa > Chordata > Lepidosauria > Squamata > Elapidae > Laticauda > Laticauda laticaudata. The sequence continues at coordinate 9,550 of BHFT01059240.1, forward strand.
CATCTTAAACACTCCTCCAAAGAAGAGGTGGAATCTAGAGGAACACACAGGCTAAAAAGACTAGAGTTTGCTAGAGGAGGTTGCTTACTTAGTGCTGCAAATATCACTTTGCCCAGCTGACTCTGACCATGGATAGAAGATATGCAGGAGTCTTGAGGTTTATTGCTGATATGCTTGGGGAAAGTGGTTTATGTGCATATTTGTACATTCTAGGAAGTGGCTGCAATGAATATTCACTTGTTTTTTTGAATGTGTGGAGAGGGCCATCAGTGTTTCTAAGGGAGTTTTCCACGTTATGAAGTCACCATACTTTTTCATGGCTCCTATCAAACATAAAGTGTGAAGAGCAAAGATATTTCTCTAAATATCTGTGTCCCTCTGCCTAGAAGTTTGGGTGTGCTTAAAAAAAAAGATACATTCTTGTGATAATATGTGTGCATTGCTCATGCTTTATGTGTATTCTTTAGGGAGTATTTGGTGAACCTGAAGGAAACAACATTGTCTTTTGCAACTAACAAGATAAGGAACAAGAATCGTCTGAGAATTTGCCATGGTTTAGAGAATCTCCAAGTTTCAAATCTTGGCAAAAAAGCTAAGAACTAAGTTCCAAAAACTAAAATGCTGGACTTGAAATGGTGAGAAATACATCCAGTTCTTGCTCAGCCATGAAATGTCCTGATTGGTTTGACACATGTTTAACCCTGAATCAGAACAACAAACACAACTGCAGTATTCCAGTCTTCAGTGGGCTCAGACTAGAAAACCTTGTTATGGCTTAATATGGTGGCCTTGTCAGATTAACCTGCTAAAACAAGGTCTTGCTTCTACAAGATGCTGAACTCAAAGTTCCCAAATTCATTTTAGGCAACTCTAGGCTACTGTGCAAATTCATCCTCCACAAAAGTAAAGGGAGAAATAATATGCATGGATTTGGGAGTTCGGAAACAGGTCAGCAGTACAACAAAATGCCAGTGAAGAGAGTCCTAGTCCCAAAACCCAACTGCACAATTCCATGAGATAGGTATTAGATTGTATCATTTCAGAACATAAAATTCTGAAATAAAGCATAGGAAAAATTGTGAGGCTGTTTTTGTTTTGTTTTGTTTTTCTATATAGGTAGACCTATCAAAACAGATCCATCTCATATTTTCCAACAGAGTGTAGGCACAGAAATATGAACAGAGAGAGGTCACCTGTTGGTGACTTTTGAGGTTACAAATAGAGGTCCCAACATACTTGGGTGCAATTTCCTTCTCACATCACCATTCCATTCTCTGCCTGAGATGGCAGGTAACCTGAGAGGAGAATGTGGTGTTCAAATTGATTTGGAGCCAATCGATGGTGTGGAATGTGGCTCTGGCCAGCCGCTGTGTCACTGATTGCCTGCAGATCGATTCTTATGCCACTCTTGTTCAGTATGCCTGCCGTGTCAGACAGAGAGGGGACAAAACAGGGGTGAGAAAGAGGCTATGAGTTCTCCAGACAGCTTTCAAAGACAGCCACCACCACATACATACACACATGCCCAAATTCCAGGATGTGCAGAGAAACTTGAAATCTCTCCCTCTGCCATTTTATAGGCTCTTCCAGTATGACTAGATAAAGTATGGATTGTCTCCTTGTATGTAGAAACAATTCAACTGGGGGTACCAGAGATTCATTTGATTTTTTTATCATGGTTTAGATCAAGAAAATATGAATAAAGCTACTATTATCTAATATAAGGAATCAGCACTGGATTAACTGATAGAAGATTACAGAATATAACATATATGACAAATGTGATCAAAGAAGGTTTTCCTCTATCTATCTCTTACCAAAGTAGACATTCTTAGTTTTGTTGATCGGTAGAAGTTGATTCTGGACAATCAAAAGAAAGTTTTTGAACAAAATACATCATTTATGAAGAAAAGATCCATCATTCAAATTCATGGAAGATGAATTTGTTCCATGACTGTCTCTTCTTTGCCCCAAAGATGGTAGAAGCACCAACTATTAATAAAGATTTCATACATGCTATGGCATCACATTCCAATCCACCACCACCCAATTAAAGCATGATTTATAATCTGACAATATTATATACTGAGAAGTTTTCCAGACAGTTTACGACATGAACCAAAAGATTAAGCAAAATCCATAAAACTATAAGACATAATGAATCCCAAAGCTTCAAATTTAAGGAGCAAAATTTACTAGATTGTAATACAATTTAGAGGCCAGATAGCCTACTTGGTCAAAATAAAACCAAATATTTTGTATTTATTGTATTGAATTCATTCAGAGTCTTTATGGAAAGACCCAGTTCTCTAGAAAGGCTACAATGCTGGGAAAAATGGAAGCAAAGAGAAGATAATGACCAACAGCAAGGTTAATGAACTCAGTTACAGTGGTGACAATGGGAAATCACTGAAAGATTTGAAGGACCATGTTAGGGAGAGATTCTCCTGGAAAAAAATCTGTGTGCTTGCTAAAGGCCCTGTCACACTGGCCGACGGATGCAAAACGTTTGTAAAAAGGACACAGTGGAGGAGAAAAATGTTCCATCCG
>BHFT01059242.1:0-19654 GCA_004320025.1 Laticauda laticaudata
ACTGCTAAAAGATACATTTTAACTGGAACTTTGTAACTAAATACTAACCCCAGGAAGAGAAAGTGAAAAAAAGAAGACTTGTGGATTTCAACTCCCAGAATTCAATTCTGGGAATTCAAGTCCACAAGTCTTTTAAGTTGTCAAGTTTGGAGACCTCTGTTCTAAAGCTAAATTTTCCTATGGATAATTACTACATTTTTACTTTAGCAGTCACAGATGGGTTACCTCTCTGGAAGATCCATTGGCTTCTTTTCCTCTGCCTGTGGATTCTCTCGTAGTGAAGAGGTGCTGGTGACAGCTATTAATTCTTTTGGCAAATCGGCCACTCCCAAACTGTGCAAGAGCATCTTGTAGAGAACCCCTTCCGTAGTATCATCCTGGTATTTCTGGTACAACCTGCACATCACCAATCCAAAACAATTATAATCATTGTTTCCCCTGATAAATAATGCATCTCACAAATGTAACCCTCTCCGTCCCTTAATATCCATGTACCAAAGTCTGATGTTTGTTTGTTGCAAAAGAATTCTTATATGATTGTGCTAATAATCAACTAAAATTTCATCTGTGATAAAGAACAAAGATAAATGATTCACCTGGTAAAGCACTTTTTATTTTTCAAGAACTAGCTTTCTGCTCTTACAGGGTTTTTTTTTTTGGGAGGGGGGGAATTGCATTTTTTGAACTGAATCGTCCAGTGAATATGTTAAGTGATTAATACTGTGAGTAAATATTTTTTTTTAAAAAAATCAAGAACAGATTAAAAAAAAAAAACCACAAGAACAGTTGCTGAATATTCTTTTCATAGCAAATCAGATATCTTAAATTGGCTCAAATGTAAGAATACCAACAAATAACCTCTGAATGCTGATGATTTTTCTTACGGCAGTTCTATATGCTGTACCACAAAATAACTTTTCATTAAAGGCAGAAAAACCTCCTAAATTGCCACATTTAAAATATATTAAGGGGAGAATGGGACAGAACTTCTACTAATTGGACTGCCCATTTAGGTTTCAGTTGATGTGAACATACAGCACCTCAGCATAAAGGGAAAATAGATCCAAAAATGAATGCTGTCTGAAGAATTGCATTTGAAGCATCTTTAATCTCATTACTGCTTTTCATTCTGAATATCACCTGCCAAATAACCATCTGCAACACATATGCCAGTCACTCAGTCTCTGTGGCAAAAAAATTGCCATATGCCCTGAAGAGGTGCAGCAGGACTCAATTAAGGCCAAAATGCTATCTGCTGTATGTCACAAAGCAGAAGCCTTAACTGTTTGACCCACATCTTCTGATTACAAAACCTGCAAGAGTCTTCCTACCTTTTATTTGCAGAATGCTTAGAAGTCATGTCAACTTGACTTCTGTAACAAGGGATCCAGAATCTCTCAGAAGCTCTGTGTTTGTGAAGGAACAGTGCCATCCACTGTTGAATTTGGATAAGGGCAGTTCACCACTGCTGAAGGGGGCTCTCCCTATTCCTTTACCTTGATCTCCATCTCTGGCCTGTTTCTAGTCACTGTTTCCAAGGGAAGAGGGATGGGGATGGGGGTGGGGGTGGGGATTGAAATGGAGTGGAGTGGAATGGAATAGAATGGACCTTGGAGGTCTTCTAGCCGAACCCTCTCCTTAGGCAGCAACTCTATACCATTTCAGACAAATGATTGTCTAATCTTTTCTTTAAAACTTCCAGTGTTGGAGCATCCAGAACTTCTGGGGGCAAGATTAATTGTTCTGTCAGGAAATTTCTCCTCTTGCTTCTCTCCTTGATTGCTTTCCATCCATTGCTTCTTGTCCTGCCCTTCTGGTGCTTTGGAGAATAACTTGACTGTCTCTTCTTTGGGGGAGATATGGGAACATATCATGAGACAAAGCCCAACAGAGTTTATGTCTCTACAGTACATTCCTTGAGGCTGCTATGGATGGTCAGAATAGGAGGGAATGTCCAGGAAATGAGGACAGTTTAAAGGCACCCACTTCTGGGCTGGGGAGGAGAAGAAAGCAATGGTATGGGAACCCAACAGAGAAGACACTTTGACAAGGAAAGGGATGCCACAAGGAGGGGCAAGTGAAGGAAAGCCCAGAGGAATCATTAAATCCTGGTAGATGAGAGGACCAAATAGCAAGAAGTGGTTCTTAGGAAGACTGAGGCCAAACAGCATTGAGCTATCAAAACTGGGTGCTCCAGAGCGATCTGTTCTCCCCTATTCAGTGGGGAGAATAGCCCTATCAATTCACTTGTCTTTTTTATTAACAAATGAATCGGATGAAGCAAAACAGCACTTGAATATGGGCATTTAGAATTCTCTCCAGATTTTTGGAGCCATATTTCTCAACTTTTGCAACTTTAAGATGTGTAAAAAAAAACAAAACTCCTCTGCTTTAGAGATTCAGGATAGTTTATGTGACAATTTCTCTTCATTTTATCCACACAGTAAGGTAGCTGTTGCTTAACAATCCCCAAACTACTCTATATGTGCCTGCAACAGACTTAAGGATGCCACTTCCATTGTAGTTGTTAAGCAAATCGTCCACAGTCATTAAGTTATGCATCTTGTGACTGCAATTTGCAATTTTACTGTGGGCTTTCTCATTTAGTGGTCAGAAACTAGCTGTGAGGGTCACCAATGGTGATCACATGACTGCGGGATAATGACTGTTGTAAATATCTACAGACCCCTCACATCCTGGACATAAATTGTTTCATCTTCTACCCTCAAAACAATGCTATAGGGCACTGCACACCAGAACAACTAGACACAAGGACAGTTTTTGCCCGAATGCCATCACTCTGCTAAACAAATAATTCCCTCAACACTGACAAACTATTTCCTATGACTGTGTTACTATTCTTCTTCTCATCCTTCCTATTACCTATCTCTTCTCACTTATGACTATAACTGAGTTGCTTGTATCTTCACAATTTATATTGTTTTATTTGTTTCCTAGTATGATTTGATTGTTTATTAGTAACCTAGGACTATCACTAAGTGTTGTATCTTATGATTCTTGATGAATGTATTTTATTTTTTCTTGAGAGTATATGCATCAAAGACAAATTCTTTGAGTGTCCAATCACACTTGGCCAATAAAGAATTCTGTTCTAATTCTATTCTAAATGCATGCTGGCTGCAAAGCAACTGATTCTCAATCACCGAACAGTAGGAACACTGCCACAATTTCAGGTATGAAGACCAGTAATGAAGCTACTTTAATTTTAATTTAGTAATGAAGCACTGTTATTTTGAACAGGTGCTAAACAGGACACTCATTGAAAGAGGACTACCTGTAATAGGTTGGCCTGAAATCAAAGTCAGCCATTGCCTTTTCATGGCTGAAGGAGGACAGACTTGAGGATCTCCCTATGTTCTGACCTAGGCTTCCCAAAAAAGCATTAAGCATTAATCTTGCATTCACATTCAGCCAAATGCCTGGCAAACAGTCTTTCAAGGATCTAATTAGGAGCACAGACTTTATCTAGCCTGGAGAGCTGCCAAGTAAATATTTTCAAACACAGTGCTGACAAGGAAGGACTCAGCAGAAAGTCTCTGAGATGCATAGACAGATCTTCACACTGCTGCCGCGAACGAATGGTTTCCTGCAAAAGCCTCCTCCATTTTTGCTCCTCTTTTAATCCCTATGGGAGGGGCTATTCACTGTTCACCTGTGGACTTACTCCCACATTGACACTTAGTTTGTAATTGTTGTTTTCTTTTGGCAGCACTGTGCATGAGCAGGCTGGAAACTGGCTTCAGCTGCTTCCCCACCTCACTGCTGTCCAACTCTGAAGGCCACTGATAACTGTCAGGCTGCCCTGGCCCCATCTCTGCCTTTGACGTGGAGCCCTCGTCCAAGTCTTCCTCAGCCTCCAGGACTGGCCCATGTTCCTCCTCAACCTCCTCACTGTATGACTCTTCTGCCAGCTCCACTAGCTGCCGACGGGCCACAAATACCCTAGTTCTAGTCAAGCAACTTCCCTACTATAGGTAGTCCTTGACTTATAACTACAACTGAGCCCCAAATTTATGTTGGTAAGTGAGATGTTTGTTAAGTCCCATTTGTCCCATTTTATGACCTTTCTTAACACAGTTGTTAACTCGCTAAGTAGAGGACTATCAGGATTACATTGCATATAAGTGTCTGTTATGGATTTCTCAGAGCCTGGGGAAGAGTGTGGGAGTTTGCAAAACAATACACAACCAAAACATTTGCACATCCTCCCATTTCAGAAAAGTTAGCTGCAACTTCCCACTACTCCAAGAGGCAGTCAGCAAGAAGATTCTCATTGTAACACATTATTGACTGATGGGGCACTAAAATACATAAATCCAGTTTCCAAGATTCTGTAACTTAACCTCCTTCTTCTCAATAAACCTGGTTAATAAAACTCTGTATGAATCTTGTCATCCTAATGATAATTGGCTGCAAAAGGGGCCTGAAATTATCCATATTGGAAGGTAGATATTTGTATAACCTCCAATGTCAAAATTGCTGATTTATTAGATTTTTAGTCTGCTACCATCTTAAACCTTAAACCTAAGTTTTCAGAAATAAAACAATATATCTGACTTTCTGCTGTTTAAAGTACTGGATTTATGGGAAATTTAGTGACTTAACCTGCAAACTACTGGCTACCAGGACACTTTACAGAGGGCATATTCGTGAAAGTAAAAGGTGTAAAGATGCTAGGTTAGGGCTAGGTTTCTTTTTATTCTTACTATAATTCATATTGTTGAAAGTTGCCAAACTGACAAGATTTATTCATTTAATCAATCCATTTGTGCCTGCTGCAATCAAAAGGAGTTTCAGTATTCACAACAACATACAATAATGCAATAAAACATCCATGGTGTAAACATAAAATCAATCCTTAAAAATACACAAATCAAATATAGAACCATCTACCATATGTCTGCATCGTCTTATTTACTAGATGCTCTCTGGGGCAATTCAGTCTTGAACAGTTTCCAGAAGGTCTATGACACCCTGGTCGTTGTCATTTTCAGTCAGGAAGCTACTCCATTACATGGATGAAGAAGACACACAAATACACACACACACACACACACCCAAAAACAAAACAAAACAGGTCTGCTTAGTTCCATGCTTTTAGCAGCCGTTCCATTCTTGACCTTGGCTTCAGACTCTGAGATACTCAGTTTTCTTTGTCTGAGCTATACAAATGACTTCCCATCTAGTCCAGTGATGGGATTCAAAAAGTTTCATTACAGATTCTGTGGGATGGCTTGGTGGGCGTGGCTTGGTGGGTGTGGCTTGTTGGTCATGTGCCTCGGTGAGCGTGGCTTGTGGGACGTGTGATTGGGTCTGTGTGGCCAATGTCTCACAGCAGCACAGCATTCAGCCACAATTTTTTTTTTGAAAAAGTGTTTTTATTTTTACAATAAAAAGAAACAAATAAAACCATATTTCAGTTCAAAATTGTGTCGACTGGGCATATACATCCTGTGCACATAATAATATTATCACATATTTCTTACATGTTTATACATATAAAACCACTCTAACGAATATTTTATCTCACATTGGTTTATTATTATATTATCATTAATATTGTAATTATTATCTTTCAAAAATATAATTTAGGCTCATCACCTAAATTATATTCATTCTCTTGCTCAATCTAAGTAAATTAATTGTAATATATTATTACTATTATCACGTTTCCGTTTCTTGCTCTTCTGTCTAACCATTCATAAAATAAATTCCAAATTTTATAATAATCTTTTTCTTCCTGTTCTCTAATTGCCATTGTCAATCTACTCATTTCTGCACATTCCATTATTTTCTTAATTGTTTCCTCCTCTGTCAGAATGTTCTCATTTTCCAATTTTGTGCAAATACAATTCTAGCTGCTGTAAATACATCAATAATCAAATATGTTATCTCTCTACCATAACCTTCAGGCAAAATTCCCAATAAAAAATATCTCTGGTTTTAAATCTATATGTTATTCTATCATTTTTTCCAACCACATGTCCAATATTTTTTCGTGTCAATGCATGTCCACGACATATGGTAGTATGATCCAGGTATTTGATGACATTTCCAACATTTCGCCGATTTATCTTTGAACATCTTAGCTATTCTCGCTGGGGGTAAGTGCCATCTTATACAAGTTCTCTTTGTAGGCTGTTGACATAGTTAACTTGCAGTTTCTAGTCCATAGTGTCTGCCATTTATCCAAGTCTATCCCATATCCAAAATTTTTCTCCCATGCAATCAATCACTGTTTCTTTAACGTGCTCTTCCTCTAATTTCTCTCCTAATAAATAACCATATAGTTTTTTGATCATCTGCTCTTTTGTGCCTGTTAGGATTTTGTCTAATTCAGTCAGTTCCTTATAAAACCCAGTCATCTTAGTATCTTTTTCATACCTTGAGTTTGCAAATATAAATACCACTTAGCCACAAATTTCAACCCTAACCCTAACCTTGTGAGAAGGAGGTGTAAAGAATGACTGATATATGTATAATTAGTTAATAATTGAAAAATAAACACTTAAAATGGAACAATAATTACCAAACCAAGGGAGTTTGTTACTTTGTGTCAGTATTGCCATAAAAATCTTCCCTAGCTAACACTACCTTTCATTAGCCCAGGGCTTACTTGGACCAACAGTCCCGAATGGAATGAGAGCCATAGCACACAGAGAGAAGCCAGGGGATTGAGGGGAAGCCATGTTTAGTCACCTCAGCTTTTTAGACATTTCATCTTAAAAATGTCCCTAAATGCAACAGAGGTTTCTGAACACTTTGAGGTGGGCCAGGTCAGAAAATCTTCTGCAAAAGTTTGATGGGTACTCTCCTTTATTGAAATTGGCTCAAATAATCAGCTCCTGTGTTTTCCCATTCCTCCCTCTTTTAACTGGGGAGTGAGGCCACAGCTAGTCTGAGTTTCTGCCATTTTCTTTGTTTCCTGGGTTCAAGCATATGGTATTGCTGAAACAATCTCTGTACAGTTTCTCCAAAATCATCTTTCTACAACCAACTTCCCTTTAGATGTTGTACTCGTCCCCAAGTGCATGGAAGTAATAGTAGTTTTTTCCAATAGAAATGGATATGTTTAGACTAAAGAAGAGATGGTCAATGGCAAATATGGTAGCAATCCAGCCCCAGTCCTTGATTGGATGGCCCAGGGAAGAGGTATGAATTTATATCTAATAGTGCCTCCATAGTAGAAGAAGATTCAGTGAGTGGAAGCTTTATAGAGGGACATGGAAATTCAAAATAAAGAATTTCCTCATCATGAGAGCTATGAAGCAACAAAAAAAGCTTCCTTCCTAGAATTGTGGGAGCTCCATCACTGGAAATTATTAAAGAAAGACTGAACAACTATTGGTCTGGGTTGATGGTCTGAATATTTCTGCTCTGGGGTTATACTAGCTGACCTCTAAGGTCCCAAAAACAATTCTGTTTCTAATTAGCAATAGCACTTAGACTTTTATAATATTGCATAGTGCTTTACAGAATCAGCATATTGCCCCCAACAATCTGGGTCATCATTTTACTGACCTCAGAGTCAACTTTGAGCCAGTCAGAATCGAACTCCTGGCAATCAGCAGAGACAGCCTATAATACTGCATTCTAACCACTGTGCCACCATGTCTCAATAATTCTGAGTGTGAAAGACCTGGCTGAATTTGAAACAGGCTGTTTGAATCACTTAATGGGTATTCTGACCTTAAACAGTTCTACTCAGGCATGATGAACTTACAAATGTCCATTGTATTTTGCTTTACACTCAAAATCATCAATATACGCTTGAAATGTGGTACTACTATTAATTCGAAGTTGTTCAGAACTGAAATATTTTGCAGCTAAGTATCCATAATCATTAGTCATATCATTTTTGTGTTTATCTTCCATCCAGCTGAAAATGGAGGTTTGTATCTGACACTGGAGGGCAAGGGTTTACACAGTATGACATTAAAACAAAAATGAGATCCTTGCCGCCAGAGGGGTCCTCTAATTATCCATCAGAACAAGCATGGTTTAATAGTGGAAGGTACAATTCATGACTCAGTTTCACAATTCTTGCACCAAATATGGTTTTGAGTGAGATGACTTCAATGGTTTCTTTCATCTCTGTATTTCTATATCTTTAGAAAGAATTACAACAGTGGTTAAGATGCACAGGGGTCCCAAATGGGTGAAATAAATATGCCTCTTCTCCTCTACTAAATCTCCAGCTCTGGGTTTTGATAGCACAGAGGCATGTTAGGTAGGGTCAAACCTATTTATTCTGCCCAAATTCCAGTCAGTTTTTTTCTCTGTATACTACCAGGGTGTGCAAAACTACCCCCCAATTTTGGGTTTTCTTTCTTGACCTCAACAGAAATATTCTGGCAATTGGTTCTCAACTTCCTAGAAGTGATCCAGTTTCCAAATGGACTGAAGAATGGCAACACCTTTTGTACAATTCCACAACAAGGTTTAACATGTTGTAACTTGGTGGGAAGAGTGAGATGGGGAAACAAAAATTAATTAGAAAGCTATCATGTATTGAGAAACCATAATGTATGGTGGAAATTTTCTAGGAACCAACATTCATCTTGGACTTTAAAAAGGCCCACATGTACAAATATGGATGACAATAAATAGCCAAATAATGATGGCATCCAGAGAGGGATGAGAATAAAATGTTGGGGAGGAAAAAAACACACATTTGAAATGAATATTTGTTAAAATATTTACTTACGCAATGAAATGGTCATCTGTTAATGAGGGGCAATAGAGCTGGAGGATCTTTCTGAAGTTATTTCTGCTAATAATACCCTCACTTCGAGGATCACATGCTTGCAAAGCTTTGTTAAATTCATTCCAATATCCTTTCACTTGCTCTGTTAGAACATCTTCTGCCTAGCATAAAACCATTTAAGCAAGGAAGTTCAAATTATGGAGAGTTGGAATCTTGTGAAATTATAAAGTCCAATACATCAAAATTCTTGAGTGACTTTTCAAAAGAAAGCATTTTGTTACTTACAATATTCCATGCTTCAAGGACAGAAGTTGGCTTTTTAGCCTTCTTTGAACTATTAGCCCACTTTGAATCTGTCTAATAGGATTAAAAAAAAAGTTAAATTAAAATTATCTCATATTGTTTCTAAAAATCAAGGTCAAAAAGAATACATAAAGGTTATAAAAATCTGTACTACACCGCTATGTGGGAAAATCTGTGGCTGATATGATAGCCAGACGATTTATTAAAAGCCTGCCTTTATTAAGAACAAAAGACAAGAGTGCAGGTTTCAGAGGGCAACAAAGCTGGCAATTCAGTGGCATAAAATGAAAAATGAAAGCTTAGCCAACTGGATTTGAGTTTCTGTTTCCTTAAATAAGCGGAAACACACCAATGTACTTTTGAGTATCTATATGGTTGATTCATAACAACTCAGAGGGTATATAAGCATATGTTAGTTTGACAATATGAAAATTGATATAAACTGTAATGACTATAAAAGGATAGCACAAAAGATTTGTAACCAACTGGCACACTGTATGTATATAAAATGGAAGATGGTTTTATGTTGTTATGTTTTGTTTGTATATGTTTGCCTTAAAAAATAAAAAAAAACTTAAAAAAAAACCAACTCAGGGGGAATACTGATGATTAGGCAGAAGTTTGGAGATTAAAACTGGCATAAAAGATGGCACAAGGGCATGCTCAGTATAGTAATAGCACTCAGCAAGAGCACTTAGACTTATATACTACTTCACATTGCTTTGCAGCCCTCTCTAAGCAGTTTACAGAGTCAGCCTATTGCCACTAACAATCTAGGTCCTCATTTTACCCACCTCAGAGGGATGGATGACTCAGTCACCCTTGAATCTGGTGAGGTTCGAACTGCCAAATTGCAGTCAGCCGGCAGTCAGCAGAAGTAGCCTGCAATACTGCATTCTAACCACTGCACTACCAGTACAGTGTGATGTGTCTCCCTTACCTAGGAAGCCTGAAATTTACTGATACGGGTAGTTCTTGACTTATGACCACAATTGAACCAAAATTTCCATGCTAAGCAAGAAAGTTGTTATCTGAGTTTTGTCCATTTTATGAGCTTTTTTGCCATAGTTGTGAAGTGAATCATGCAGTTATGAGGCAAATCTGGCTGTTTCCATTAACTTTGCTTGTTGGAAGCCAGCTGGGAAGGTTACAAATGGTGATCCCATCATCCTGGGACTGTGCAACTGTCATAAATGTATACTAGTTGTCAAGTACCTGAATGATGATCATGTGACCATGGGGAAGCTGCAACAGTCATAAAGTGTGAAAAACGGTCATAAATCACTTTTTTTCAATGCCATTGCAACTTCAAACTGTCACTGAACAAAGGACTAAGTCATTATTTTGAGGACTACCTGTACTGCACACATTTCCTGTGTCTATTGGGTAAGGCAATACAGTGAGGCATTCAATAGTAAACCAATAGTAAATCAAAACTATCATAAGAAATATAGTTTTTGATTTACTATACAACCATAACTGAGCTCAGAATTATGGTCATAAATGATGCCAGTTGTTAAGTGGGTCATTGCATGACCGTGTCTGATTTGGGTGGCAGTCATTAAGTAAATGTAGTAGTCATTAAGTGAACAACATGGTTGTTAAGCATATCCACTGTCTGCAACAGGTGTTTTTTTTTCTAGAAACTAGAAGTAAATTCTGATCTCCAGCAAAAAAAACATTATAAATTGCAACGTGAATGTAGAACCCTGCAAACAGCCGTAAATGCAAGTGCCCAAAATGAGATCACATGACCACAGGAGGGGCCCAGCTGTTAGAACTCTGAATCTGGATCCTAAGTACATTTTTGGGATCTATCATAATTTTGAACAGTCTCTTAAGTGACCAGTCGTAAGTCAAGGACTATCTGTAAATCCTCCTCCAAGTTAGGTTTGATTCCTGGATACCTCACAAATTTGTCCATGTGGCTCTTCTGAGCATAAAGCACAGAAATTGTTTATCATCATCAAAATGGTCCACATGATATAGTTAAAAAATATCAAGATGGCAGCCATGACTATGTGATCAAAACTCCACCTGTTTCTTATACAGGATTACCACACCCTGCAGACACCCCTGCACCACTGTTTTTAGGAGACTAAGCCCCAATCCTTCTTAAATTTTTCAAGATTGATAGTATGACTTGCTCAGAGGTGGTATTCAGCAGGCACTGACCAGTTCTGGAGAACCGGTAGTGGAAATTTTTAGTAGTTCAGAGAACCAGCAAATGCCACCTCTGCCTGGAGATTTTACAATATTCCAAAAAATCTGAATTCCACCACTGGACTTGCTGCTGTCAGCAGACTGACTCTCATAAGTTGAGCTCTTCTGTAACTTCATAGATCTAAGTTTTCCCCACTCATAGCAAAACTCAGCTTTCAAGAGAATCCCAAGGAATGTGAGATGAATGAGGGGTATTTACATATAGTGGTATCTCTTGTCAATCTGTCCTCCAAAGCTTAGGAAGAGCTGTTTTTGAACCTTTGCTCTTTGTTTTAATCATTTATACCAGAAAGAAATATAGATAAGTGATCGGTGATGGAACTTACTATGGAATCTTTTTCAAAGAGGTTTAAAAATTCATTGTAGCTTAGATGTCCAGTATGCTCTGGATCAATTATCTTGATTAGTTCTTGGAAATCATCATCACTTATTCGAAACATGATGCAATCTAAAATGCGTCGAAGCTCATTTCTTGTAATTTTCCCATCTTGATTCTAAAAACATAAGCAGAGCATTTAACAATATTAAAAGATAGCATAAAGCCTGTAACTCACCCCAATCAACAACTAAAAAGCTGCACACAACCAGGCACCACTTAAATGCTACACGCAGAACAGCTCAAAGCGCACATTCTGTGAAAGAGAAGTTCCTTGAGCTAAAAGCTTGGAAGACTAAACCTCTAGTCCTGATGACTGACCCAGATTGGATCTTGCAACATTATACTGAAACTTATATTTGCTTTCATTTATGAGGAAAGTTTAATATTTTTTGCTAATGACCTCCTGCTTTTTGAGTCAACAGGAATAATTTAAGATCAATGCAAAACTAGAAATTTCTGAAAGATCCCAAACAGAATAATTGTGCAGGAAAGGGGAGAGAGGAGGGGGTATCTTATCAATACTCATACTCTGTCAAGCATCAAAAAAGCCTTCTTCAGAGAAGAATAAGCATCTTGAATATGTCCATGCAGCTTTAAGAGAATCCGATCACTTGACAAGGCTTCATCCAATTTTCTACTTCTGTAAGAAAAATATTACTTGAATTCTACTATGTGATATGACTGCACATCTCAAGACTGAGAAAACTTTAATCCTGGGTTAATATCACTAGGAATGAATTCATGTGTCAGGCTTCCAAAACTAAGAAAGACCCACTTTCTAAGCAGTTTTCTTTATTGTTGCTCAAATACAGATAGAAATCTTGCCCATTTAAAGCAGGGTAGGTGCACCATAAAACATGTACTTCGGGAGCTATTAGCGAAGACTCAGCCTCTTCATCTTCTTCCTGTCACACAAACTATCAAAACTGAGTTCTCTCTTATTCCTCTGGAACGGGGTCACCAACCTTTTGGACCTCAGGGATCACCAAACTCATAATTTTAGATCCCAGGGACCACTAACCGGTTTTGTGGGTGTGGCCTAATTTGTGAGTGTGGCTTGGTGGTCATGTGACATGGGCATGGCTTGTATGTAAATATTATAAATATTTATATAAATATTGATTTTTTTTTTAAAAAAGAGCAACTTTTACCCAAAAATCAGACAAAGTCAATGGAAGGCACGATTTGAGTGCCTCACAGAATCACAGATTCATTCAGAAGATCTATCTATCTGCCATGGCTAGCTTAATCAGTCACATAAAATTTGTTTTCAAGCAAACTCACAAAATTAACTCACAACACACCATGCATGTAAGTATTGAATTTTTTATTTTTTACCCCAAATCAGGCAAAGCAGGCAGATTGAATTGCTCACAGAATCATTCAGTGATCTATCTATCTGCCATCGCTAACTCAGTCTCTCAAATTTGGCTTGCCGTGAGTCTGCACTGAATTTGCTTGCAGGCAAACCTTCAGTCCTAAGGGAGGTTCGGCTGTCTGAGCCAAAGATCTAAAAGACTAGCTAACTAAATCCAACCTTTCCTGCTTCCTAGCTAATCAAATCTCCGCGCACAGCAGAACAGATGATAGGTTGGAAAAAGGAAAAATAGCAATTTTAGCAGACAAAGTTTTACCGTAAGGAGTGAGTGGGCGGGAGGTTCCCGTGGGCCATTGTGGCAACACAGCCTTGTGTTTCTGCACAGCCTGGATGAATTGCTTTGGGGGGCTCTCTGGGGGTGAGATTTCTCTGCGGCCCACCCAAAATTTTCTCACAGCCCACCAGTGGGCCACAGCCCACCGGTTGGGCGACCGCTGTTCTGGAATGTACTCCCTCCCTCCTGGGAATCTGGATAACAGTTCATTACGTATGTTGTGCATTCAGAAGGTTGTTTTAGGAAATAACTAGTTTATTTCTAGTTTATAACTAGAAATAACTAGTTTAAATAACCCCCTCTTTGGGTCCAAAAGAAATAAAAAGCTGCAGTCATAAGCAGAAGTCCACACGTTTGCTGTAGCTGCCAAAAAAAGTTAGTAAAAATCTTAGGCTGGGTCAAGAGAGGTATAATGTTGAGATCCTGGGATGTTCCATTCTCTGTTGCATGGATCAAATCACACCTGGAATACTATGTCCTGTTCTGGTCACTGTACTATATCTCAAGAAGAGGGTATGGAATTAGAAAGAGTGCAGAGAAGAGAAACCAAGATGGTGAAGGGCTTGTGGGGGCTAAATCTTATAAAAAGGAACTTAGTATGTTTAACTTAAAGAAGAGAAGGCTGAAGGGAGACATGTTAGCAGTCTTTCCATTTTTGAAGTGTTCTTGTAGAGAAGAGGTAGACTTGTTTCCTGCAGTGCTCGAAACTTAGCGCCCAAGACCCAACTGATGTAAGCGCTATAGAATGAAATCCAACAGGAAGGAAGGAAGGAAGGNCCTGCAGTGCTCGAAACTTAGCGCCCAAGACCCAACTGATGTAAGCGCTATAGAATGAAATCCAACAGGAAGGAAGGAAGGAAGGAAGGAGGGAGAGATTGGGAAGAGAAAAAGGACTGCTTTTGCAGGTCAACCCCAGCACTGCAATGCTGTCTTGTATGAAAAATCTACAATCACACAGTGCAAAGCTTTAGTGCAAAATGCTTGTATACAAAGAGTGATCAGCAGATGGAGATTGCGTAAGGACTTTTTAATGTCTCATTCTCTCCTTCCCTCAATTACCACACAACGTGCTACAATTTAGAATATCTGTCAAAATCTTATGAAACGTAATGAAAGACAAAAGCAGATCTCATGTTCCAATCTCTTTTAGTAAAGCCAGGTTTTCTAAGCCTGATAGTATGCCCCCTCTGCCAGCACAGGTGGGGTGGGCCACTCCCAGTGGAATAAGATGGTTCCTTGTGTAAACTAGACCCATGCCATGCAGGGCTTTAAAAGAAATGACCAACACCTTGAATTGCACCTGGTAGCAAACTAGCAGTCATGTAGCCATGGGCCACCTATTGGGGGGGGGTGTTGCATAAAATAATTTCATGGACACCAGGGCATGATCTGACCATGGCAAAGGGGATAATGTTAGATTCTTCACCAGAACACATTGCCATTGCTTCAACAAGAAAATCATAGCTGGCATGTAACCACTGTCCTGAGTTGGGCCCAAGATGATCTAGGATATGTTCGTGGTGGACATGAACTCCTGGGCTGCTTCCGAGGCACACTCAAAGATGGCAAGTTAGAGTTGCCCAGAACCATGAGTCTGGGGAACATTACCACCAGCCCCAAGATAACCTCCAGCAGTTCAGGTAGGGAGGCTGGTTCAGTAGTAATATTCCCAACTAATCCAATGAGCTCAGCTTCAGTAACTCACAACCAGAAACTTGGGGAGCAAGGCTCCTGAGTGCTACAAGAGATTCTTGGATTACTATTGCTACCCCAACTCTCCTACCCCAGGGTCTTGGCTGTTGCCAAACCCTAAACCTGGTTGGGAACATCTCCAAGAGGGAAACGTCCACTTCTGGAATCATGGAGGTCTTGGTGACACATGCCAGGTGTACCCTCCCCCTCAATAAGGTCTTGAATAAGGGAAGCCTTATTATTGACTGGCTTTGCATACATTAGCAGCAACCAAACCTCAAGGGATGTTGCCCAGGAATTGGGAATGAGCTCAGGTGAGTGAAACATCCCACTGATATATCCAAGGCATCTTCCCCTATTATCTTCCTTTAATATTACTGACACATCTCAATTTGCTATCATATAAGATGTGAAACATAGGATTATGTGAGTTGTTCATGATCAATCAACTTGACTGCCTCGTCATTACAACAATTATAGAATCATAGGGATGGAAGGGAGTTTGGAAGTCAAATAGACCACCTTCCCTGTCTAGGTCTTCCTCAGATATCCTAATTTTTGCTTGAAAGCCACCAAGCTCTAAGCTGCAGGCTGGTCCATGGCTTTCAGAGTCAGGAAATTTCTCCTAATTTTGAATTTGAATCTCTCTCTGAAAAGCTGTGACCCACTGTTTTTCCTCTTACTCTCAAGTGCTCTGGAAAATAAACTCTCACATGACATCCCTTTATGTGGAGGAACACTGTTATCATGAGTCCCTTTATCTATCTCTACTTTAGGCTAAACCACTATTTCTCAATCTTAGTGACTCTAAGATATGTGAACTTCAATTCCCAGAATTAAATTCTGGCAGTTGATGCCCACATCATAGAGTCACCAAGGTTGAGAAACATTAGACTAAATATTTTCTATGTTTTTTAGCTGCTTTTCAGAGGATTTGACCCCACCATCTTCATTGTTCTTCTCTGTATATGTAACGGTAAAAACTGTTACAGAGGATCATTACAGAAAGCATAGAAATAAATGGAATCTATAAGTGGAATTTCTCTCCTACCTGTGATGTTTTCTTTTAGAAGATACTTGGCCACTATCAAACAGCAAAGGCTCTTGGAATTTACTTAGAAACTTCTCCCAAGCCATATTTTTGGATAATTTTATTCCAAATCTGAACAACAAAATAGAATATTTGTATTTTTAATACTATGCCTTTCTTATATATCTGGGGATTCAACAGTACAATTGAGAACACTTCTCTGAGCACAGAAGAGGAAATATTGGAGCAAGAAAATTATACAGTATTTTTCTTCTCACATATCTCCCACCAAATACAAAACACTATAGATTATAAACTTCTAGTATCTGGTGAAGAGGACAAATCTCCAAATATACACTATTTCATGGATTTAATCTTACAATTCAACTGTCTCCAGCAATAGAATTAGAACAATGATAACTGATACAATAATCAATATTATCCTTAGGAATATACACATAATTTCAGGCCATTCTACAATGGAACATATGCTAAATGGATTGTGAACAATCCAAGATTTTACAATATCAAACATCTAGCAGAAGCAGCTATAAAATGTTGACACATAAATATTTTATTAACACAATAAAATTTCAAATAGTTTACCATCTCATACAAAAGGGAAAAATAGCCTCCCACAACTTGCACATTCCTAGAGTTAAGCACAAACTTTGTTTTAAATCTTTCTAACATAATGAATCTTTAGAGAAAGCCACTTGTATGTTTCATTTCTGCATCACATCTTTGTTGTTGTATTCACATTAGCATATTTGTGCAATATTGCCTTAATAGATGTGGCAGCTCAAAACTTGGACTGTCCTGTTTATAGCATTATTAAAATGGCATTGCACTTCCTCTTACTGAAGTAGAAAGGCTGAGAATCACTGCATACATAAATGCCTAGGAAAAAAGTTTCTTCTGGAAAGTTGTAAGCAGTGAAAAAAAAATGAAAGTGGTAGAATGTAGCCACAGTATTTTCAGTAGTGCAATAATTGATGATTACTACAGAGGGTTGGAAATTAGTTGAAGACATTTATGATTTATTTGGTAAATACACAACACGGTGAAGTCATAGCAAAATCTGTGAGTCTTTATGTGCACTCTATTAGCAGAAGCTTTTCCGCTTTAAGGAGCTAAAGATGTTGCTCTGATATTGGTGGACAGTTTTCCTTTGCTGAAACTATTATTTATTTCATTTCTTTCCTTATTTCTTTATCACATTTGAAATCTGCCAACACAAGCGACTCTAAGCAGCATTCAGATTAAAAACATAAAAAGTCAAACAACAATGGAAACCATAACAAAGAGAAAATACAACTGAACAGAGAAACAGCAAACACTCAAACAAGGCAACTAACACAGAGTTAAGTTTATATCACGCCTTAGGTCAAGAGTGAGGGCTTGAAAATTAGTCTAGAAAACAATAGAGTTATGACTGTTTGCATCTCAGATACTATGGGGGATACCTATGACAAGAGGCTGGTGACAAGACAGAGAAGACCCACATCCTCAGTCCTATCAGATGGCAGGCTTGAAAAATGGAACACAAACCATGCCAATTCTTTTAGATCTTACAGAAAAGCAAATACCATGAGAGAAAGAAGGTCTCTCAAATGACAAGCCCTCTGCCATGTAGGGCTTCATCAATCGCAACCAGGCCCTTGAATTGCACTCAGAAGCCTGCTGAATTAGAGCGCTCAAGTAGCAGAGGTGTTGCATCAATATAATGTGACATGCCCATACCTGCTTATTCTGCTTTATTTTGCATCAGCTGAAGCTTCCACCAAAGTGTGGCTAAGGCTTGAGATACTATGAAGAGGGCCTACGATCCAGAGAACATGAATGTAATTGGTGTGCAAAATGGATTTGTGCGAAGAACTTCACAAACACAGCGTTATTCCCCATTTCCATCTAGGGAAGGTAAACAATGGAAACTTCTCAGGAGCAGGAAGTCCAAGAGCAACTCAGCCTTAATATGGTTGAGCTTGAGCCTGATATAGAGCTTCACACACTTCAGGTACTGGGACACGATTTTCAAGCATAACTTGCTTAACCAGTGATTGACATGTATACAGATGGGGATTATTAGTGTAGTCGTTCACAGATCTCATGTTGAGCTATATTTTATCCAGTGGTCCTCTTATACAGATTAAACAGGAGGGGTGTGAACATCAATGCTGATGTTCAAACAAATTATGAGTTTAAGGTCTAACCTCTCTCATTCACCCCCAAAATCAACAACTGGAACCAACCAAGAAGAAGGCAGAAAACTACTGTAACATGATGCCTCCCAGTCTCAAATCCCCTAATTAATCCAAATGGATATTGCTATCCCAGTCTGCCAAATGTCATCAAAAGGCATGTGTAATGCTTTCTCTTTACTATGTCCAAGCCTGAAATCTAATTGAAAACAATCCAGATATTCTGCTTAATCCAGGGCTTTCTGAATTTGCATTCTCAACAACCTTCCTTAAAAATGGAAGATGTTTTTTCTTGTATTGCTGAATATAGCCATTCTTATTGGATCACAGTGATTTAAAAGTCATTTTACAGCCTTCGTGTAAAAACTCCATAGTTCTTTTTTTTTTTTCAGAAAGGTAAAAATGAGTAACATGAATCGTTTATTATTAGTGGGTCACCAAAGTTCACAAAATGTATAAACAAATATTTCAAATTAGTGTTCTGTAAAATATTTACTAATTCCCACATTTGAAATTTCAAATCATTTCTTCTACACAGGCTGCTACAAAAACAGTTATGGAGCTTTGTTTCCATATGCCGTATGACAGCTGCAGCAAGACTATTATACTTTCAAAAGTGGAAAGGTTCAGGACTACTTTCAATGGAGGAATGATGGTGGAGATGATGAAGCTTGCAGTATGGCTAAAATAATTTCCAAGATCAGGAAACAAAGACAGTATCTATGTTTATGATTGACTGGAAATCCCTTAAATACACGTGAAACTGAAAAAAATGCACTGGTTTTGATGATTGGGGGGAAAATGAATAATAGAAAAAAGTAACTTTTTAAAAAATCAAACAGATAATTTTGTAATCTTAATTGTATTTGCTGCAGAGGAAATCAGAAGCTTCAATATTTATTCTTTCTCACTGGACTTGTCTTTTTTTTCTTGTCTCTTTCTGTCTTTGTTCTCTCCATTTCAAATTATCTTATGTTAGTTTTTATATTCCCTTTAATGCTTTCAATAACGTTCATTAAATAAAGAAGTTTCAAAGCATTGTTTTGAAAAAAATAAGAGTGGGGCGTGCTTTAAAAACAGCTCAAAGAAATTCTCCTTGCTATCGATTAAATTGTATGTGGGGTTTTTCAGGATTCTGAAAAACTTGTGCTATTTTAAACTTCCTTACAGCAATGGTATCTTTTTTCAGGTCCATACAAAAGCTTAAAAGTTTTTGCTTAGGCTAGGTCCCACTGGCCGATGGACGCAAAACGTATGCATAAAGGACACAGCGGATGAGCAAAATTTCGAGGGTGGCTTCATCCGTTGTCATCCACTCCAAAAAGTGGTGAAAATTTGCATAAACAGAATGGAAAAGAACGGAAAAGGGAAGTATGTAGCGGGGATGTTAAATGGATGTTCATAGGAAGCCTAGCGGATGACAGCGGATGGAAGCAGATGACACCT
>BHFT01059244.1:0-17443 GCA_004320025.1 Laticauda laticaudata
GAGGAGGAAAGATGCGGCTTTCCTCGACCCTGCTGGAGTCTCCCCCCTCTTCACCACCTCTACGGGGTGGCTTAGCCCTGAAACCAGCTGGCTCAGGGTGCTCCAGCGGCGAGCCCAGGCAGAAACCGCGCACGATCGCGGATTCCTTACTGCCTGCCTCCGAAGCCCTGCAAACCGGAAGTCAAAAAGTAGACAATGACTTTATAATACTGGAAGTAGCATACACTCCCATTTCTGCCTAGGTTATGATTTGAGGGTCAGAGCAACACTTAATGCACTGTGTATACAATGTGAAGTGAGGCCTCACAGCTAGCATACTGCATTTATTAGATCTGGGTCAGTAACTAGGACCCAGCAACCTCATCAATGGCTATATAAATGGAGTACGGGAGTGGAACTGAAGGTAGGGAGGCTATGAAAATATCGCCTTTGGTGAGATGGGCAGCAAACTCGTTTGATTAATAAAAGATACAATTACAGTGATAGTACTATTTGGGATATTCAGCTAACAGGAGCATCACTGATGTGCTGTTGTTGTTATTATGAGAAGTATCACCAGGAACACTCGTTCTATCTTCATTATATGCTTATATTAATAGAATCTTGCAAGGCTGAAAGTCCTCCTCCTACCCTCACTTTTACTTTCAAGAATTTAGGGAGGGCTGGGATACTTTTGCTACCCTTCCTTCCTCTTTCAGACTCTATCAGACAGGCTGAAGTTCGTCCTTCTGTCTCCCAGTTACCATTACAGCCAGTGGTGGTATTTTACTGGTTCAGCCCGGTTCTACTGAGCCAGTTCTCTCTGAGGAGCTGCTGTTTGGCCCACCCACCCACCCAGGCTTCCATACTAACCTTTATTTCCTGCGTTTTGAAGCACAGCTGCTTTGCACGGCACAGCAGATTGCCACGCGTCAGCTGCTGAAGCTACAGGGAGAGTGCAGGATTGCAGGAGGCGAGTCAGAAAGCCTCTGTGCCTGCACAAAGTCCATGTTTGGCATGCTTGCACATGCAAAGTGTGTGTGCGCATGCAAAGCTCTCCCACCAAGCCACACTTACCGAACCGGTGATAAAAATGTTTGAAATGCACCACTGATTGCAGCTGTTCAGGAACTGTGAAAGATGCCAGAATGAAAAAATGTGGCCTTGGGGGTCCCTTGTTTATTATTATATCTATCCCCTGCCTTTCTGAACAATTTAAACTATAAATTCAGAGCAATTTAAATTATAAATCCTAAATCAGCAGGAGTGACTCACAATCTAATGTAATTGCTAGTCCTTTGCAGGAGCCTTCTGTCTCTCCTGATGACATTCAAATCCAAAATGACTCACTGGGCCATGTGCTGGTTAAAGGTCTTCCCCTTCCTTCTACTATTCCATAACTGCCTCTTTAAGTTGATTGGGCTGAGAGAGAAGGACTAGCCCAAAGTTGCCCAATGAGCTTGGTGCTCAAATGAAGAATTAAAACTGCATTTTTCTAATCTAAGCCTAAAATTATAACTGCTGGTCCTGGTTGCTGTATTGATCCAAGCAAAAACACTCAAAAGTCAGTTGTTGGGTGGAAGAGGCTAGACAGCACTCCATTTACATTGCCCAGAACAGCAGTGAAAACTGGAAGCAGCTTAGGTTGAACTCGGATGCTTGTGTTCCTCTTATGAAATGCTTGAAACAGCCATTTGAAGCTCAACACAGTTCATGCGTGGACTGTTTTTCACACCCCTATTAGCACTTCACATTACTTTGTACAATTGATTTTCTCATATCTCTATACTAACTGTGTGTGTGTGTCGCATTATAGTGTATAAATTGCCCTGGGAGTGCCTGACCATGCTTCTAGTCGGTCAGTTTTCTGGTATGCTGCAAAGATTTCCATTTGAAATGTGTATAAAGCTTAAGTATTTGATTTTTAAGAGAATATAAATCATAACAATATGACTAGTGCTGCTATGCAAAATAAAAGTAGAAAATGACAAAAAGAAGAGGCTGCAATTTTTTTCTTGTTAATTGCTGGAATTCTTGCATTTAATTGCAAGATTATATTCTGTCCACAATTACTGCATGTAAAATAAGGATATATTCATCCCAGAAGTATAAAATTCATCCCTCACAAGAAATGTATTCCTGTTTCCTTAGCAATTCAAGCATTCTAAATTGCTACTATATAAAATAGCCTTCTGTCATCTCCAACACATCTGGATGATTTGGGCTGTTAGTATCTAGCCAGTGTGAAATATAACCTGATGACTAGAGACCACCAAACAGAAGAAAGCTGGCTAACCTAAAGTTACTTTAATATTGTGCCACTAGGGGGAGTGCTAAGCCTCAATGATTTGGGATTATTTTAAACTTTGTTTTTTATAAATACAGGAAAGTTTCCCTTCCAACACATAGTTCAATGTTTATTTTTTTTATAACATGTTAAAGCCTTTAGCTTTTCTTGCATTCAGACCATTCCTTGACTTCATTACTATTACTAGAACATATAGATGATAGATGGTATCCAAAAGTAGCTTTAGTTGCATACTACTTTTTGTCAATTATTAATAATGTGGGTTGTCTCTGCATTTGGACTAACATTCACAAATCTGCTCTAGGTTGCCTGAATTTTGCTCTTAAACTTATTGCTCTTAAACAATATTTTTCATTAAAATTACACTTTGTATAGTCATTTAGGTGATTTTTAAAATGTCACAGAGCAAATAATAATGGTTCAAAATAAAGCTATGTTCAGACATAAGAGATAAGGTCTCCAAGCGTGTGACTTCACATCCATATCTCTGTAGTTATCTTGGCAACAGTATGGAAGTGATTTGCCATAGCCCCTTTTGGGATTTTTTTTTTGCCTCTCAGCCTAGCCTGCAGTTCCAGTAGTCCCTAAGTGTCTCCCATCCAGATACTACAGTATCAAGATACGACCCTGCTTAATTTCTGACATTCAGTGGAGCTCTCCCCTAAGCATAGCTAGGTAGTTGAAGGAAATAGTAGGAAATAAAGGGGGGAGCCATCTGAGTATAAAATAACTACAATTTAAACAAATGGTTCCTTCCAGTTATAAGAATTGGTACATTGTACCTACCTGTGAGCATGATCTCATGTTCTATTGTTTAACCTGGTCCTACCCATAAATTTACAATTGAACAGCCACAAAGAGTTAACATTTGTAAGATTCTGCTTGTTGTAGAAGAAGAATTGTAAAAGAAAATTGGAAGCTGCATACTTTATGGACTGTCTTCCTGTAACTTGGGCTTGCTAGAATAATATACACATTTCCAGAATTCCTAATTGGGGAATAAATATTCATTTAAAATTAATGTTTAGCATTTAAATCAAATGCTGCTGAAAGAGAAAAAATGTATAATTCAGTATGTTTCGAAGGATCAGGAGAAAAAACATGTCTCAGAGCAGCATTCCTGATAATTTGATATTTGGCTTGGAACTGCGATGACTTAAAGCCAGGATTGCTTATGCTACAAAAGGAATGTACAGTATGTGAGATACCAATATGTTTATTTCATTTTAGAGGAAACATAATTTGTTTTCATAATCGTTATTCTAGCTAAAATATTAGGTAATTTTTCTCCCTCCCAACCCACTTTTATATTGCAAACTATTGTAGGTGGAAGAGCCATTTTGATGTTAGAGCATCAAGCTAGAAATTGGGAGATCGTGAGTTCTTGTCTTGCCTTAGGCACAAAGCCAGCTTTGGCCCAGTCACACACACTCAGCTCTAGAAAGCAAGTAATGATAAACTTTCTGAACAACCTTGCCAAGAAAGCTGCAGAGATTATCAAGGCAGTCTCCCAAGAATAAGTCATAATTGAACAGAAGGAAAAATAATTCTAGAGAGACCAAGTATAGCCTTCTTACAAATCAGCTTCTTGCCACGTAACAGTTCTGGTAAGATAAGGGTGCTTGCTTTATTTTTGCCATTTTGTATTTCATTGTGGATTGCCATAAAGGCAGAAAGGTTGGATTAAAATTGTGGTGGATACTTTACAAGTCATGTTTAGCATATTATGTTCCATTTCCTGCATCTTATCATTTTTGAGAGACAATTGTTTTCTCCCAACAATTTAACAAGATGCAGTCAAAACCCGCAGGCTCAGAATCCCTCTCCCTCCACATTCACGTACCTTCTAACCAGTGGTGGGATTCAAATTTTTTTACTACTGGTTCTGTAGGCGTGGCAGGGGATACTGTAAAATCTTCAGTCAGAGGTGGGATTTGCTGGTTCTCCAAACTACTCAAAATTTCCGCTACCAGTTCAAAACCTGCTGAATACCACCTCTGCTTCCAAATACATACAGATACCCTTAGAAAAAGGCAGAGGAGAGATAGAAAAGGGAGATACAGGAGACTGATTCTTCAAGACCAGACTAAAAAGGATAATTATCTGCTGGCATTTATTATAAGATAACTTACTCAACAGAATCAAACTTCCCATGTATCAGTAATGTATTTGTTAATCATTTGATAAAATATAACATGCCATTTACTTCAGTTTGTAAATATATGGTGATCATTAGACCATGAATTTATCTGGAAGAGCTTATCTTTGGCAGAATTGTCATTTAACTTTTATATAATTGTATGGAATGTATGTTTGCTATGCAACTAAGCATAAATATGTGTTTAGTTTTAAAAAAAACTACAAAACCAGTCCTTAGTATTTTAGTTCTAAAATAAAATAACGTTCGGACACAAATTGCAGCCAATGACCCTAATTAGCTTTAGTTCTGACTTCAGTATTCTTTACCAAACTTCTAATAGTCAAATATTCTTTTTAAAAAGTAGTCTTCAGCCTTTTTGAGCAATAGAGTTAAGCAGAAAATACAGTTTTGACCTTCTTTGATGTCTTTCCAACCAGTCATTAAACTCTGCCACTTATTGACTAGTTCTGTTAAAAGACATGTTACATACAGAAATATTGATTCAAGATCTGGCTTCAACTGCTGCTAAATTGAAGACCTTGATCACTTGGGTCTGAAAATGCAGTATCAAATAGAAACCTAAGAAAACAGTATGTTTTTTTAATCAGCTGCTGAAATGGCAAAGTTGATTAATTTCTGAATGTGAGATGCAACACTTAAGGGAAATGTTCAAAAATGTGCAAGAGGAATCATGGTAGGTCAGCATTAGATGCATAAGTTTCTGCTGTGCCATGATCATTTGGATAATATTTAAGTATTTTTTATATTTAACAATAACAGTCTTGGAAAGTTCAACAAAATAGATTATTTTATCTGTATCTACAGCAGTGGTAATCTAGAAACACAGTATACATGTAATAACATGAGAGCTACTTTGTCAGTTTCTCATTTGTGTGAGCATGGTGTATCACATGTATTCTGTCAACCAGTGAATAGGTCAATTGAATTTCTTTTTAAGTCATCCAAATGAAGCTGCAGATGAATTAACACCATCATCAACTGATGGAAATTTACAATGCATTCAGAAAGTATTCAGATCCCCTTCACTTTTGTCAGTTTTGTTATGATGCAGCCCAGAGGTGGAATTCAATTTTTTTTAAACTACCAGTTCTGTGGGCATGGCTTGGTAGGCGTGGCAGGGGAAGGATACTGAAAATCTCCAGTCAGAGGTGGTATTTGCCGGTTCTCCAAACAACTCAACATTTCCGCTACCAGTTCTCCAGAACTGGTCAGAACCTGCTGAATACCACCTGATGCAGCCTGATTCTACAGTTGTTGAAATTCAATTTTTTTTCTCATTTTTTTCTACATACAGTGCCCCATAATGACAAACTGAAAACAGAATTTTAGAAATGTGTGTACATTTATTAAAAAGAAATAAAACTGAAATATCACATTGGCATAAGACCCTTCACTCAGTACTTTGTTGAAGCATCTTTAGCAGCAATTACAGCCTCAAGTCCTTTTGGGTATGATGCGACAAGCTTTGCACATTGGATTGGGGGATTTGCTGCCATTCTTCCTTACAAATCCTCTCAAGCTCGGTCAGGTTGGATGGTGATCTTCAGTGGACAGCCATTTTCAAGTCTATTTTCAGAGATGTTCATTAGGGTTCAGGACAGGGTTGTGGCTGGGCCACTCTAAGACATTCACAGAGTTGTCCTTAAACCACTCTGGTGTTGTCTTGGCTATGTGCTTAGAATCGTTGTCATGTTTGAAAGTGAACTTTCGGCCCAGTCTGAGGTCCTCAGTGCTGTGGAACAGGTTTTCATTGAGGATATCCCTGCACTTCATTCAGCTTTTCCTCAGCCCTGACCAATCCTTGCTGCTGAAAAACACCCCCACAGCATTATTCTACGACCACCAGTGGGATGCTGCCAGTATCTTGGGATGAAATTGGGCAGGTGATGAGTGATGCCTGGTTTCCTCCAGACATAACTTTTAGCATTGAGGCCAAACAGTTCAATCTTGGTTTCATCAGACCAGAGAATCGTGTTTTTCAGTCTGAGAGTCATTCAGATGCTTTTTTGCAAAATCCAAGTGGGCTTTCATGTTTTGCACTGAGAAAAGACTTCTGTCTATTTGGCTTCTTTCCATCTGACAAAGCCCAGATCAGTGGAGGCTGCAGTGATGGTTGTTCAGGAACTCTGTCCCATCTTCACACAGGATCTCTGGAGCTCAGTCAAAATGATCATCGGGTTCTTGGCCACCTCTCTTACTAAGGCCCTTCTCCCCCAATTGCTTAGTTTTGACTAGGAAACCAGCTCTTGGAAGAGTCCTAGTTGTGCCAAACTTCTTCTATTTGAAAATTATGGGGGCCACTGTAGTCTTAAGAACCTTTAGTGCAGCAGAAATTTTATTGTAGCTTTTCCCAGATCTTGCAATAATCCTATCTCTGAGCTCTGCAGGCAGTTCCTTTGACCTCATGGCTTTTGCTCTGCGACAAGTATGCATTGTCAGCTGTGAGGCCTTCTATAGAGAGATGTGTGCCTTTCCAAATCACATCCAATCAATTTAATTTATTACAGGTCAACTCCAGTCAGGGTGTAGAAACATTTCAGCAGCAATCAAGAGAAAGGGGAGGCACCTGAGCTAAATTTCAAGTGTTGTTGCAAAGAGTCTGAACACGTATACCAATGTGATATTTTAGATTTTTTATTTTTAATAAATTTACAGACATTTCTAAAATTCTGTTTTCACTTTGTCATTATGAGGTTACTGAGTATAACTTAATGAGGAAAAAAAGAATTTCAACAACTGTAGCATAACAAAATTGACAAAAGTGAAGGAGGTCTGAATTCACTGTAATTGTTTCTCAACAGCATACCTAACAGCAACAACAAAATGTATGTCTCACAATGCCTTTATTTCTTTTGTGTTCTTGTTCCTCAAGATTTTAATGCCCTTTTGAAAGAAACTATCAGCAATATCAGAGTGCCTCGGATGGTTTTTGTTTGAAAAAAAGAGTAAATTGAAAGATCAAAAGAAAATAATTCAGATGATGAGAATTGGACATGAGTATGTCTCCCCTTAAACATCTTTTTTATATTAACTTCACGTTGCCAAATCAAAGAAAAAATTCACTATTAGCAAAATTTAACTATGTCTTGTTTGTTGGAGGCAATCCAAGAATATTTAGATGAAACCACTAAAAAACTGAGAAGACTCCCTCATTTTTACACGTCTGTTTCAAAAAGTACTCTTCTGGTTTATTTTATTTAATGTTAAAATACATACATGATTTTAGTTAGATACATTTACCAACAGTACTGACAGAACCCTGCTGCTTGTCGAGGTTATTTGTTTGATTAGGACAAAGAAAGTTAAAGAAGAGATATTAAGCTGTATAGAACCAAAGAAATAGCTGGTGCTGAAATATTTTTCTTTTTGTCAGATTATTTTTCAAGGTCCAAAAATGTCAGAGTATATTTCAGCTTGAAGCAATAGTGCAATGAATGAAGCTGATGGGTAGAATAAGTGAAATTATTGATTAAATTAAATGTAATTAAATAGAATTAAAATTAGATTTATAAATTAAATAATACTTTAAAAGTTTTGTTAAGCAGGGCTATAGTTTAAAGAAATAGTCATGAATGTTGAGTAGACACTAAGAAAGAGTGAATAGAGAATTTGAAATAATGAGATAGTTTTGGGCCAGGAAGTGTCTAGAGCAGGGCTGTCAAACTCCCGGCTCATGGGCCAGGAGTTCACATGTTGGCCACACCCATACCTGGTTTAGTGAAGGGAAAAAAAGTTCCAATACATCACATGATGCTGCTAAGACAACGTGAGTTTGACATTTTTGATCTAGATAAAAAGGCAAGGGATAAGGAAGATAGAGGATGAAACCAAAAGTATGTAGAACTCATCCCTGCAGTCTCCAGTTTTGGTTCTGAACTATCCTGTTGGTTAACTAAAACAACACACTGGGCAGGGGGAGGACTCATTAGGTTGAATTTGAATGTAGTACCTATACTTCTTTGTAAGGCAGTCAAGTACTTAAAAATAACATTATTTGCTAAGAAACATACGGCCTTGCAGCCTGAATGAATCACCATTTTGAGAACTATCCCTGCTTATTGAAGATTTTAAAAGAATTTCTGTATATGACAGGTTTGGGGAACCAATTGTGACATTCTTCTTCTTATGAGAACCATTAGTTTTTCTCTGATCAGGGCTTTTTGGATAAGCTTCCCAAAACTACTATAGAGTACTTGAGCAAAAATAGAATTGTCACATTGTGGCCTAGGGTAGTTTTTCTTAAGACCTCTCTTGAGATCTATTATGGCCCTGATCATCTTTTCATCTGCTTCTTCATACTTTTGTTCACCAAGCTGTATCATAATAGGTCAATGATACTATGTGCCTAACAGACTACCATGCTCCATCTTGCCCTTCTGCTTGGTTTAATTAACTGAATTAATCTAGTTTTGGTATTCTTGTACACACACAACTTCCTATTGGTCAGTGAAGTGTGTCTTGGGAATAAAGCCATCTCATTTTTTTAGTGGATATCTGAAAAGAATCTGGTTAATTGATTTACATGATATGTCATCATCATCATTTTAACCACTGTCTATCCACTTCAGGATGAAGGCCTCTTAGGAGCAACCAATATGGTCCTAAGCTTGCTTTTACTAATCGAACCCACATTACTTGCTGATTTTGTCGATCTCGTTGTAAGTCTCTTTCGTGGACACTTTTTTCGTAGTAGTTAGTTCAATTTCCTTTATTGTATTACCTTCCATTGAGATCCATTGGTCAAGGTATATGTTGTGGTCAACTATGTCTAGTTCTTTTCCAGATATATGTGTTTTTTTTCTTTGGTGAATTTTCTTTCTTTTCTTTCTTTTTGTTTCTTTGATGAAACATAACCTGGCTCTTTTTCAAATTTATGATATATATTCAAAAAATAAAAATGCATTTTTCTTTTCAATATTGAAGAAAATGCATTAAAGCTATATTAAAAAAGTAAGATGCACTTTTATTAGAAATGATTACAGATTGTTTCTAACTAGTCAATAAATTGTAATTTAAGTCAGCGTCTCAACCTTGGCACCTTTAAAATATGTGGACTTGTGGAGTTGAGTTCCATATGTCGTGAAGTTGCCATGGTTTGAGAAGCACAGATCTAAACCATTAAATTAAATCTCCCTTATTAGTAATTTAAATTAACATGATTGATATCAAATCCATCATACTGGTGGCATACAGAATTAATTTAAAAAATGAGTAAAACCAAATGTACAAGGCACTAATTATATTCTACTCCCAAAAATTGGTGCCAGATTAGATGAAGTGCAGCCAAGAAATTGACCTATTTCATGAAATCCACTTTCTACGTTCTTGATTGTTTACCATCTTGTGTGTTGAACTAGAATCCCCTTACCCTTAGAATATCCCCTAGAATACCCCCATCCCGGCTGTTACATGAAGATGTTTACTGGCTGGGAAGAGTAGATAGGTTATTGCAAAGTTTGCAGATTTAAAAAAGAAATATCTGTATTTATATGGAATAAGTTGTGATCTTGCTTGGTCCTTTAAAAACATAGAGAAAAATAAGTTGTGTTATTTTGTGGCTAAGTTCCAGCTTTTGAATGAGTTAAACTTGTCATTCAAGTAAAGTGTGTTTGGCAAAAAAATTGAAGAGGAAGTTAAAACTGGATCAAATGAAATAAAAACAACTATTCTGATATTTTTATTACCTGAATTTTATGAAGGAGGCTGATGAGAGAAACAAAGATTGTTGTGTAATGTACCATATATACTTGTATGTTAGAACCTTCATGGATAAGCCAGTTCTTAAATTTTTAACCAAAATACCATGACAAAATGTGCGATCTGCTGATAAGCCAATCCTTGAAATTTTTGTATGTTTTAATTTTCACACTTAGCTTATCCGCAGGTAGCACATTTTTCACTGTATTTTGGTTTATCTACAAATATGTACTTTCTGATGGCACTTTTATTACTGAAAATACTTAAGGAGAAGCTTGCTTGCAGGTAAGCCAAACCCAATTTTTAATGCATTTTGGCACCCAAATTTCTCAGCTTAACTGCAAATATATATAGTAATCTTATTACCGATAATTTGAGAATGCACTTAGTCCAGTTTGAGGGGATTTATTATATCCTAATGTATCATTCAAAAAGGTTTTTATTTAAACTGGAAAAGGTTTAAGCAAAGTTCATAGAGAAGTTGATGGAACTTTTAAATGAAAAACTATTGAAGGATCGGCTACTTTTTCCTTCAATATATTTATGAAAAAAATAGCTTCTCAGGACTCAGTATAACTTATATTAAATATTTAAAAAAATCTTCAGACAGAAAGATTGTACAAAAATGGATTTTAATATTGGGAGGGGTCTGCTGTAATTATTAATTTGTACTATCCAGTATAGTATAATGCAGTTCTCAGTTTTTCCCTTTTTATGGCAACATCTATCAAAGAAACCTTGATAAAAGGCCCAAGCAACAAGATCAGAGTCTACATTGTTCTTTATTTTGCATGATGAAAACTTCTTGGAAACCTCAGAGCTTATTTTGTAAACTTTTATTCGATTTTTTAAAAAAAGTATTACCTCAATAGCAATTGTTGTCTTTTTTCTCACTGTTAACTGCTTTTCTCATTATTAAACACACTTGCTTTTGTTTTTTAAATTACTGGCAGGCAAATAAGAAAGATCTAAAAAATGCCCCTAAAACTGTTCCCAAATAATAATATTAACTATTAAAACCTGCACAAAGCATTATGAATAAAGATAATGTAGTTGTCACCTTTCTCCTTCAAAAATTTAAGCAGGAAGAATATTTGTGAGATTTTGGCTCTGCGAATAGCTTTAAACAAATAGGAATATAAATATCCTTTTGTATTGCAGGAATGTATTTATACTTTGGTATTGCCACTTGAAAGAATCCCGTTCTTAAAAGAGGAGTGCTATGTCTGTATTGTTAGTAAAGTATGCAGACTTAAATTGCGGCTACCGAAATCTCATGGTACTTAAGTAAATGTATGCGTTTGGGATTAAATTAAGTAGATTTGTAGAAGTTTTGTTCATTTTTGTGAACATTGTAAAATTGCATATGTTGAGGTAACCTGAAGGGACTTGTGT
Organism: Laticauda laticaudata; assembly: GCA_004320025.1. Classification (NCBI taxonomy): domain Eukaryota; kingdom Metazoa; phylum Chordata; class Lepidosauria; order Squamata; family Elapidae; genus Laticauda; species Laticauda laticaudata. Next base: position 11,541 of record BHFT01059244.1, read on the forward strand.
CTGCTCAAGTGCACAACATGTAATTACACTTACTGTCTTCTTCACTTGAAAGAATGGGTTAAGTGTATTTATACTTTTGTCTGCTTGCGTTCACTCACATTTTCAGTTCTGCACTAGCCAAACTGGTTGTTAAATGATGTGAAGCCCACCTCTGTAGCAAATAAATTTAAAATTAAGGGTGAGTATAAGCAGACTGTGGTCTTCATGCAGCTCTATTTGAACAGTGAAAAGCAATAAAATTAGTGTCATATGACTGACTTGAAAAAACAAGAGAATGATCTTGTTATCAAGCTTGGCAACAGTTGAACTTGAAAAGTTGTATTTACACAAAAGAAAGAATCCCCCCTTCTTCCAGCTCTCCCTCCCAATCATGACCCATAATTTCCTTGAACAGGGTAGAGGAGGAGATTTTTTTTCCTGGTTGCCCTATCGTTGTACATTTCTTGAAGTGGAGACCGCATCCTATCTATCAAGGCTCTCCATATAAGCGATAGTTTTCAGAAGTTAGGATCCTTAGTTGATGGGAGTCCTTTCTGCAAACATCATCTTCAGTGAAGAAACTGTTGACTCGAGAGCTACACATTCTTTATACAGTTAAAATCAGAATGTCAGAACAAAATTCTAGTCATCAGAACAATTTCAGATTTTGTATGTGGGTGCAGAATCTATTTAAAGTTAAACTGGAATTGAGTCTCTTGCACAGGCTTTACTTGTTATGTGCAGGATTGACTTAGCAAGACAAAGTCCTGAATGGTATTCAAAAGGTAATGAGTGAAGAGCTGTATCATTTTCCTTGTTGCAATACCAGCAATGAGCTTTGCCCCACTGACAGTTGCTGCAAATAGAATTTCTCAATGGAAAGAATTTCTCTGAACAATATTTTTCTATAGCTTATTCCAATTATATTAAATATTACATCTTTTTTTTAATAGAAAACCCGCAAAGGAAGAACAACTCAGCGACGAAGCTGCCAAGGTGATTTCTAGCCTTCCTGACTTATCTTTCATGCATGCCAAGGTGTTAATGTTCCCATCTACATTGACACCTTCAACAGTTTGCCAAGACAAGGTAGACTAAAAGTGAAGTGGATTGGACAATTTCTATTAATTTTTCCCCTAGCTCTTTTCTGTGACCTACGAATTATCTTGCTTTAATTAAAAATCCAAGTTCAGGTGATTTGTTGGTAAGCAGCACTAGAAAGATATACATAATAATGTATATTTATTTACATATTGGAGCCCTGGATTTATATTAAAAAAACTATGTAAATAATTGGGGAGGATTGCACCTTTTTTGAAAACATCCTTTTTTCTGTGTGCTGGGGTGTAAACATTTGTCTTTGTGGAATACACTGGTTGTGTCCTTCTTATAAAACTTTATAAACATTTTTTTTAAATGAAAACACCCAGTTTTTGCTCTTCATAAAATTTTCCAGGTTTGTTTATTGTTTTTTTTTTGTTTGTTTGTTTTGGTCAGAATGAGTCACTTAACGTTTAATGAATTTTTTTCCCTAAAAAAATGGGTCAGGCCTTTTGTTTTGGGGGTTTGTTTTTTGTATTTGTTTTAGCAAGGCCCTTTTCATCTAATGAGGCCTTTTCTTCGGGACTTGGTGGTTGATTTTGAATTTTCTGCCTTCTAGTAATATAGCATTATCTTTTATGAATTTACTTCGGATTCATTTTAGAAGAGTAATAGATCACTGCCTAGCCATTTGATTGTTGTGATCTATGTAGTAATCAATATGGTTTCGGATGGAAGGACCAAAACTATATGAATGTCTTACAATGAAATATACTTGTTACATTTTTTTTGTTGTTGCACCACTATTCTTATGTTTGATTTTGCACAATGTAAATTTGACATAATCATAGGTTGCTATGGTTTAGGCTGTATGTACAGAAAAAAAAACTATGGGTTGTAAATGTTTGGGGAAATTCCTATGGAAAAACAGAGAATGCTATGTAGAACAACCTCTAACAAGGTTCATGTGCATGCCTGAGGTCTTTTTGAAATTTCAGTGTACAAATTTCTCTTAGCCTAATCAAAATAAACAAATAAAGTTATATAGTCTGTTAATGCGTGTACTGATGTTCTCTTTATGTTTTCAATATTGCTGAAGGCAGAACTGAAGAATCCTTTTTTCCATATATGGAAAGAAAATGTGTACCTAAATAGCTTTTTACCCCAAAGAAGTAACAAAACATACACTATTATTAATTTAAAAGTCATATACTTTTATTTCCTATTGGTTTGTGGAAAGCTGTTTCCTTCTTCTTGGGATACCTGCCTGTAAAGAACTGGATCTTTTGGGACCTTAGCTACAGTTTCACTTGAGGGCCAAAGTTGTCCCATTTTAGTTAGGAAGTTTAAGGATTATCCAAATGTTTAAATTTTCTCTGACACAGATATACTGAAGAGCTATAGGTAAGTGTATAAAGAGACAGAAAATAGGAAATGCGACCAAAGTATTACATAGCAAAGAACCAATTTGATGTATCTCACAAGAAATGGTGGTGTATAGCAGAAAAAAGTATAAAACAGTAAACATGCCAAATACTCATATTTTTAAAAAGGGGGTAGTGACCTTGGGTTAATCGATCTCTCAGCCCTAAGGAAGAAGGAAATGGCAAACAATTTCTTTAGAACATTGCCAGGAAAACTGAATGGACTAGCCCAGGCAGTCACCAGGAATCAACACTGACTCAACAACACACAAACAAAAATATTATACAGCAATATTCAGTTGAAAACTCTTGACAACATTGTATGACAATGTGTGATAGGATAGGAAAGGAAAAGAATTTCAAGTAAACATTAGAAGGGATTTTACTGAAGGCTATGATCCATTTGACAATGAATGAATTACTTTGGAAAGAGCCAACTCAATTTTGTTGATCTAGAATAGTATTTGTAATGCTACGATAATAGGCCTTCTCAGTCAGTTGAAGATTCAGCTAAGTGAGAAAAGCTAAATGATTTTAGAAATCCCATTCACCTTTGTACTTGTAAAGTATGGAAATGATGTTCTCTAAGGACCAGACTTCCCTTATTCATAAATGTTGACTTGTCAGACATATTAAAGTTCAGGTAGATAGCTGATACAATATAGTATTCCATTCCTTACTATCCACAAAGATGGACTCATTATCATCTGATGCTGCGATCAGAGAAAAGAAATGGAAAGTGCCTTAGGCTGCTCAGTGAAAACCAAGAGATCGCCACCTCTGCAAACAAGCAGGGACAGCAATTTTAAGAATGTTGTATAATGTTTAACTTTGGATAAAGTTTTTCATGGCTCCAGCACTAAAAATTCTCACATCTCAGTGAATTAATTTTTTTAAAGATCACCTTGATTTTACATGATTTAATTTGATTAATTTCAGGATAGTAGATGAGATAAAATAGTGAGCATGCAGAACAGAGACAGCAACAACTTAAAATCAGCAAGCTAGTCAGCAATCATGAAGAATTATGGGATGCAGAGTAATTTGGAAGCTTATTGGGTTGGATCAAGCATACCATGAAGTGTAGAAACAACAGAAAACTTTGCCAATTTTCAAAAGTGCTGAAATATGATCTGATAGATACATAAGGTAAAGGTTCCCCTTCACATGTATGCTAGTTGTTTCCAGCTCTAGGGGGCAGTGCTCATATCCATTTCTAAGCCAAAGATTCATGGCTGTCCGAAGATGTCTCCATGGTCATGTGGCCAGCATGACTAAATGCCAAAGGTGCAGGGAGCTCTGTTACCTTCCCATCAAAGTGGTCCCTATTTTTCTACTTGCATTTTTACGTGCTTTCGAACTGCTCAGTTGTCAGAAGCTGGGACAAGTAATGGGTGCTCACTCCGTTACGTGGTGCTAGGGATTCAAACTGCTGAACTGCCAATTTTCTGATTGACAAGTTCAGCATTTTAGCCACTGAGCCACCACATCCCTTGATATATAGAACTGATCAAATATACCTGCCATATTCATTAGAGTGAAAATAAAGTACCAGCATAGGAAACATCAAAGAATTTGATTCATAAAGGATATATATATCTCTCTCTCTCACACACACACATATGCACTCAGTGAATGGGATATTTTTCAGTATGTGCCCAGAAGCAAAATCGATGGCAAAAGGTTAAAACAGGCAAATATGAAGGCTGCTAACTGGCTGATTTGAAGTGAAAAGGTTCTATATGGGTGCAAAACCTCCAAGTATTCCTGAGGCTAAATAATTGGAATTTAACTCATATCCTATATCCCAAACATATCTGAAAATAGCTTTGGTTTATAAATCCTAATAAAATTAAAAATTCAAGGGACAATCTCTATAATTGAAGATTTTTTAAAAAAAATCTAGCCTAAACCTTATTGATACAATTGATTTGATTGCATTGTCCCATGTGAAAGTTAAGGCAGCAATCTGGGTAACAGATATGTCAGCTGTGTGTTGATGCCAGCTTTGAAAAGGCACTGAAACAGTCCAGAAATCCTATATATAAATTTAAGTCAAAATCATTGTTTTCCGATTAGGATCTTGCAAACAATTGGCTGTGAAAAGTAAGCCATTTAGCCTCAAAGTAAGAATGAATGAAACTTTCAGAAATATCCACCTTGGACTACAGGAGAGGATTTGGTTGCAGGTTTTTTCTGCAAGTGCTTCTGCACCTGAGTAAGCTTTTTTGAAGTGAGCATTTGCTTATTATTTGCCATGAAAACATTTCAGGAAATTGTAGTAAAGCTCTGCAAACCTAAGTAACATTTTGTTAACTGATAATATTGGAAGATGATTTCAGCAGAGGCGAAAAGCTTACATTATTTCCCTTCCTTTCCAGTTGGAACAGCCTTCTGCGTGGTAACCGCAGCTGCTTTTGTTGCCATGGCCTAAAATACCGCCTTTTTTGAGTGGGGACAGCACTATAGCTGCAGGAAAGAGCTAGATGGCTATTGTTTCAGAATGGAAGTTGAGAGTTAACTCAAGATTCAAAGCCAGTTGGATAAGCTATTGAAGGATGGGGTTAGTAGGCTGGAGTGGAAGTGCAAGCGCGGTTATTGTCTTTAGACAATTGCCTTTGGGGGCAGCTGCCCAATTTCTCTCAATGTGCAGGGCTTAGTAGCTGAGCAGAAGCCAAATGCAGGCCTGGCTCGGAAGACTTCTTGGATAACTTATTGTAGTGTGGCTTGCCATTCTTGGCTAAAATTGTCCATAAAGGGCTCCTCTCCATTAAATTATTAATTTGTACAGCTCCCCTCTTATTAACCTTCCCCCTAGAACTGTTTTCTTGTCTAAATTGCCATTTTTTAAGAAAAAAAAATGCTTGGGATTCCTTTTTGGCTTCCTTGTATAGAGGGGCTCTGCATCACACCTGTCCTGCAGTTGTTATAACCTTGACTTGTACATAGTAAATGTTGCACCAAGCCTTCTGTTGTTAAGATGTTACTGACCCTGAGCCTGTTGCAAAATTTTCAGAGCTGCCCACTTCTAGGAATGCCTTTTGCTAAGCAAGAGTCCCTCTTCTGTAATCCCTACCACAGGCAGAAATGTGGTGGAAAATTCTTTTTTTCCCCCTTTCTGATATGGACAAAACCAAGGACTCAGGCAAAAGTTACTCTCCATATCACTAGCATTTCATAATCATTCAAGCTACATGTGATAGTTCTGCATCTATTTTCTTTCTTTTTTTAAAATAATTTTTATTGGTTTTTAAAACAAATATAAACAAACAAAACATATTTAAACCAAATAAAACAACACAGCACATTCCAATATTTTCTTAATAATTTCCTCATGTGATGGTATTTTCTCATTTTTCCAGTTTCTAGCAAATACAATCCCAGCCGCTGTTAATACATTTACAATCAGGTATTTCAAGTCTTTACTATATATTTCAGGTAAAATTCCCAATAAAAATA
>BHFT01059246.1:0-50527 GCA_004320025.1 Laticauda laticaudata
GCCTGGCGCACGCGGTGATAAACCCAAGTGGAACAACATAGATGCCCTGAATAGCGAACGCACGCCCGCACCCTTATCGAGCATCCCACACGAAGATTAGCGGACTCGTCTATGCAGACCGTTCAAATGTATTTGGAAGGAGCGACTGACAATGGAAGGCATTTCAGAGCAAAACGCAAGAGAGCCACGTTGTCCGACTCAGCGGGCCAAGGGTTTTCAGATGGCAAAGCCTTGCGAGACGCCCGAGATAGTGTAGAGACAACTAACGCGGCCAGAATTGGGCAAAGAATTCTGCAAAGCACACTGCGCTCCCGATGTGTACAAATTAATAAAGCGACATGAATTTTACCGCAAGAGACCAGAGAGAGGGAGAGACCGTCGCCGACTCGTTGCTTGCCCTAGACAAATAGGGGGTGAGTGTAGATCTTCCTGAATATTGGACGAAGCGAGAGGGATCGCGGGTGTTGGGTCTGAGAGACCAACTCGCACAGAGTAAATATAACTACAACAAGCCCCAACATCACCGTCGACGGAAAGCCATCGCGGAAGCCCACAGCCGCGAAGCCGCAAAAAAAATAGCAGCTGTCGCGATGAAAGATGACACACACACAGCGAAGACACAAACCCTAACCAAAAAGACAGAAAGCAGCCTGCCACCACAGACGCACTACGAAGAGTCTGCGAAAACATTCAATCGCAGCGAAGAAGACGACGAGGTCCACCGTTTTGCTCAGGAGTCGAACAGAACAAAGAGCGCGAACAGATAGGAATTGGGGCGGAGCAGGGCGCGAGGAAAACCTTTCCCTGAGCCGAGATGCAGATATGCCACTGCGAGAGCAAGAAAACACAATACGTCGAGATAGTCTCAGGTATATATATAAAAGCTTACAGCCCAAACGAGAGCAGATAATCTTCCCAATGCACGTCAGCCGTGTAGCCTAACTACGAGCTGAGAGAAAGTGGCAGACAAGAAAGCGAGCCAAACACACCAAACTGATGTCACTATAGAGAGCTGCTCAGACGGAAATGCAGGAAGAAAAGTTAAACGTAACGTAAGAAATCGAAGGAAGGCCCTGCAGAGAGGAAGTGGACTCGGGTCCCTCCTTCTAGGGTCGTGGACACAAAAAACAGCTAGTCCGCGAAGAGCATCAAAACCAAAAGAATTAACAGGAAGGTCAGCACCTAATCCCTCAAAGGCTACCAGGAAACCAAATCACTGTAGTCGCTCAATGGAACCATTTTGACGGGTCGCTACATTAAAACAGACACGTCAAACGTGCGCTACCGGCTGACCATAGTCGACCGACGACTAGACCAAGCCTCCTGGGCATCGATGGTTCGCGCCATTGGGCATGGATGGGCACCGGATCAATCGAGTGACGTACCAACTGGCTGAAGAACAGCTATTGAATTCCAGAGACGTTTTTGACAGGCTCCACTTGGCAATATCGGGAAATCCCAAATTTCTTTCAGTCTAAAGCCGCAAATAGTCCCCCACAGAAGAATAAGAGCCAGCGCCGAGTTTCCTTTTGCACTAGAAAGCAAAGATAAGACGGAACAGCTAAGACAATTAATAGCCAAGGGGTATTTAGAGACCGGGACCAAATGCCCAGTGGAGAGGAGCCTATAGTCACACAATCAACCTGACGGGTCATAGATCTGGTGACTACATCAAGGCTACCTGTGAACACGCATTACAACCAGACCAGCAAGTAACATCCGGTGCCCAGTGTATCGCAGCATCTTACTTACTCCCTCGTGGTGGAAAAGGCCATTAAGTGTGTGTGTGTAACGACCTGCACAAGCTACTCAAACACTCCCTGGCCCAGAGACAGCTGATAGCACAGACTTATTAGTCACCTCATAAGGGCGATTCCAAAGTCACCGACTCCAATTTTGAGTATACGCTTCACATCCAGTGTAGCGTTCTTCCAGAGGCTACATGGACCACCTCTCTATAACATACAAGTAGCGTCCCTATTTTGACACCCGTCTAAGCTACAGCAGATGATGAAAACTCCAAATTTAAAACAAGACTCAAACGAGTATCTTAACTTAAGTTTAGAGAATCTGCCTCAAAGTAAAACGGAATGTCTTGCCCTAATTAAGAATGTGTCGATTCCTTGGTTAATTTAATCAGAAGGAGCAGGGGTATCCACCCTACAGACTAAGATTAAAGCGATATAAGACGCACCAGAACCAAAACGAGGCGAACTTTACATAGCCTTTAGGACTAATTAACTTATGAATGTATTCCGCCAACATAGGCCCTTATCCAACATGCCCGTTTCTTTTAGGCTTACGGATTTGGCTTGTTACAGAAATAGATGTCTTCCAGAAATTAAAAGCTTGCTACTGCATCTAAACTCTATTGCATCTTCGCAACCACTGCCATTAAGGTGACTTCTCGACGCTACCCATTCGAAGTAAGGTGCCAATCCCGTGGCCACCAACTCGCTGATGCGCAGAGAGGCCCGCCCGTCGCAGTATTACTCGTAAGGACTCTGTCCAAATACCGAGCATTACGCCAATCTGGACAAGAGGGCTCTAGGCATTTGTCGCTGAGTAAACGTTTACATGAGTACCTGGTGATACGGGCGATTTTTCAAATTTATACACAGGACCACTAACTCGGTAATCGATTTGGCCAGGGACAACAACTACCAATATACTTTCAAGAATGCTCATGTCAGAGTTACTAGCTTGCCATCTCCTACAACTCTGACACTCGCGCAGTGATGATGATGCAGGGAATGGAAGCGGCACCATAGCCAGCTTCGATCGCGGAAATATAGAAGAACCACCAGAATCAAACTCGTCGAAAAACCGCGATAATTGCCAACAAGGGGGGGGGCATCGCGAGAATTACTTAGAAAACTGTTATAACGAATGACAATGACAGACTTATGAACAAATAAGGCACAAATAAGAAGGACTCATTTTGGAGAGCCACTTGCCGTGAAAGAGCCATCGAGGGCCAGGCCAGCTCAGTCGCCTGCCGGGAAGAACGGTGCAAGGGCGAGGGACGGCAAATACGCAGCCTGAACTCAGGCGGCGGTTAACTGGCTGACTCGCCCTTCCGAGACAGTCTCACGGGAGCGAACGGCCGACAGCAGCCCATCGCGATCCCAGTCGCAAGTACTTCATAAGCATAGAAAGCCGCGCAGTCAGTACGTGAGTCTGAAGCCCCACCCCTGCGAGACTACGTCCCGTAGGACGAACTCAAGAGGGAGGGTGTGTTCTATGATCAAATTGGGTTGATCCAATAGCAAAATCGATTGGTGCATTCTAAAGCATTGGATTGGTTCACTAGGAAAGGCGCAAATTCAGCAACTGCATTGGCTACAAGGCAGCACAGCCTGTATGAAAAGGCGGCCTCGGTTCAGCCAGGGTTCCTGTAAAGCCTTTGTTGTTGGAACCCGGTCTACCTCGTGTGTTTTCTGAACAAAACAGAAAGAACTTGTGGTGAGAGCTAAATGAATTTTATCTCATCCCAATGAGGGTTTCTTTCACTTGGGAATTGTGTGTTCACCCACTAGTTTTTCCTTAATAAGTGTTTCCTGTTCTCCATCTTCTCAACTAATGTGTGAGACTAGGCCTATGCCAAGAGCCCGTTTCCTTCAGCAACTCCCTTCTCCATCTCCTTCCCTATATCTGGTCCCAAAACTCTTAATCTCAACAATAAAAAAAGAGCAAGGATTGTGCATCCCTAATTTCCCAACAGTAGATAGATTCAATTTACTTTGGAAGCACCTTGAACTTTTATATTTATTTATTAAATTTATACCCCACCCTTCTTCCAGAAGCTGCACACCGTATCTACAGCATTTGTGCTTCCAGTTCTCCCAATAAACAACTCCTGGTTTCCAAGTTTTTGAGAAGCTGATCAACGAACCAAATGCTCATCAACAGACTTCAGTTCCCCTTAGCTGTTCATGAAGGCGTTCCAGGCTTTCCAAATTGGAATTCCTTTGCTTGCACATTTAGAACCTGTTTGCCTGCTCCACAAACATCTCACAAGTAATGACAATAATGATAACAAAAGAGATATACTAACTAATATCAAGCAGAGCAAATTACAATCAGCTCTTCATAATATCTAGTGGTTAGAAAGGCCCAACGTGATTCATATTCATTCATGAAAACTAAAAGCTGAATTTCAAAATATATCGCCAATAAAAGGGAAAAGAAATAAAGACAACAAAAGCATGTTGCTCTTATGAACTGAACAAATCTAGTCCTTATGCATACAATCATGTAAAAGTATGCAATATAGTATTTAATTAATAATGAGAAAATGCAGGAAATTAAAAACCTGAACATGCATTCTACGGTATTGCCCAGTTTTCCAAATGGAACTTCATAAAATCCTTGTGAAAATAAAGATCAGATCAGTGATAGGGAAAGACATCCTTCCAGTCTTACACTGGTGGCACAAGATCCATATGTTTACTTTCATAAAAGAAAACAATTGTCTCCCATCAGTTTATTCAAAACAACTTAAGCATCTTCCTAGAAAAAAAAAGATGCATCTGAAACTGCATGACATAATTTCCAAAAACACGGCAAATGAGCATATTGTATCATGTTCCGATTAACTGAACTCATTAATTTTATTCCAAAACGACCTACCACTATCCAATAATATAGAAAATAATAATTTGTTTTGTATTAAGTGTAACTTTTAATCCAAAGAAAAGTGATTTAATGGTCCCAAAATGATCTAGTGACATTCACAGATTAGACACTCCAACACTTTCTTCCATGCCCTCCCTAAATTTTGATTATACAACTTACTGTCATTTAACAACACTTTCTAACAGCTATTATAAGATTAACGTGGTCATAGTAGAAGGGATTCCAGAGCAGTCAAGGCTACAGGTTTACATCTGGATGGCAAGAAAGCACTTTAACCAGAAATATGAATTATTCAGGATGTCCTTTTAAGTGTTCTGCAGTATTCATTCCACTCAGGATCTTTAAACTGCAAAGAAGGAATTTCACACTTCCAAAAGTATTTGGACCCCCAAACCATCCAGTGAGTAAAGGGGTACCAATTATACTGATATAAAGATGATTTTCCTGGAATGGGAATAGTAAGCATAACATCTTTAATTAATCCAAGAAATCCATATACCTTATGGAATTAAATAAACTAAAATATTAAAGCTACCTTCTTTAAATTCCAGAGTTTTAAAAAAAAGAGAAACTATTTTCATAACATCTGACTGAACATTTTGGTTTGTTTCTATAAGACATTATTGATTCCTGGCAACTGCATGGACAACTGTCTATACGGTTTTCTTGGTGAGATTTTTGGAAGTGCTTTGTCATTTCTTCTTCCCAAAGCTAAGAGAGCATGAGGTGAGGGGCCCAAAGTCCCCCAGCTGGTTCTCCCCAAAGGCATTTGTGGCCCCCAGTTTCTCACCTGGAGCCTTAACTGACGACCCTTGAATCTACATTTTAGGGACACATAAACCAATGCAAATGATGGAGTGTATAAATCACAACTGAACTCTCATTCTCTAAAGTACTGATTTACCATGATATACAACACTCAGAACCACTTACTTAATCATCCAAGAGAGATCTTTTATGTATTCTCCGCCCTGCAGGCCTCTGGACAAAGCTAGCAAGAAAAAAGATGATTTGTGGAAAATGGTAACCCCTAATGGCCTTCAGATCAGATTTAGTCCAAGTTATAGCATATACAAAAAGCTTATCCTTCCCACAGAAATGCTGATTGGTGGGGAGGCCTTTGGATTAAAATGCATTTCCCTATTTAATACTAGTACTGAACATTCCAGTGTTCCCAAGGGATCCCAGTCTTTGTGTCACACCAATGCTACTGGACAGAGGGCCAGAGGTTACATTTCTCCCCCCCCCCCCCCCNTTTCCCCCCCCCCCCCCCCAATAAGCCCTCTCCCCCTGGCCAGAAGGAAGGCTTCCCTCTGTACAGGAGGTTCACACTCTGGCCTTTTGCACTGATCTTTTTTTGGAGCCAGGATCTCCCGTGGGGCGACTGGGGCTGCAAACCCGGTGCCCTTTGAGCCCTGTCTCCAAGGGGCTGCTCATCAGTCCTAGCCCTGCCCCTCTGCTGAGCCCAGGTGGCCAATCCAGGGCCCAGAGGAAGACTGCGGACAGGTGTCGAAGGACAGAGCTCGGCTGGAATGCCACGCTGCACCAGCCTCCCCATGAACTGGGACCAAAGGGCACTGGGTTCAGGGGACGTGTGCTGCTCCTCTGCCAGACTTTAGACAGCCCTCCTGCCAACGTAATCTGCAGCCTATATTTGAAGGAAAACAAACAGCGGAGTAGAAGGCAGAAAAAGCACAAGTGGCTCACCCAGGCCTTTATAGTCTGACTGTGTCCAGGACACGGGAGAAAAATCTACTGGCCTCGTTCAAGGGAGGCACTCGAAAGAAACCCATCTGGCGACCCTTCTGATGGTTTTTCAGTCCATTCTTGCTTATTAAGAAAATTTAAGTGGCTGATCAACTCACTCATCGTGACTCTGGGCAGCTCACAGAAATAAAACCCCCAATACAAAACTGAATAACCCCTTACCCTGCCCCCTTCGTGACAACAATCCAATAAATGACATAATGGGCTCCGTATCACCCTGGGCTCCATAGAGCAAGACCACATCTTCAGGGGTTTTTGAAGGAACAACCAGGCCAATCCTACCTCTGCAGAGGTGATATTCCCCAGGGACAGAGCCATCACAGAGAAGGCCCTTCTTCGTGGTCCCACTAGATGGACCTCCTCTGGAGAGGACACTTTCTCGATCTCCCTGCTCTGATGGGTCAGATAGACATGACTGGGAGAAAATGGTCCTTCAAACAAGTCCTTTTCAAAGCTACATAGTTCAAGAGATTTGGAAATGGTATGATGGGGGGGGGGGGAGAATGCTCANGAAATGGTATGAGGGGGGGGGGGGGAGAATGCTCAGCACTGCGCTAGTAGCTCCAACGCTCCCCCTGGAATGGGCAGGGGAGAATATTTTAGATGCTTCTTTAATGTGTTTTAATTATTTATTAATAATATGTATCTACTATTTATTCCATCTTGCTCTTTGGAGTGACTCTAGGCAGTTTGGGGATATGAATGGGTGCTGCATACTTTGCAGAGCCCCTCTTGACAAATAAAACATATTTTCCTATTTTAACAGGGCTTAAAGTATCCATTTTGCTGCTTAACAAGCACCCCCAAATGTGCAACACCATACTAAAAGCGTACTCCCCCTTCTACTCCACAGCATCAGCAGCTCTGAGACTGCAAGCCCCAGGCAAAACACAAAGGCAAGGCAGCCCAAGCCATGAGACAACAGCAGCATTCAATAGAAATATGAGCTACTCTATGAAACAAAAGGGGAGACTGCTTTGACAAAGATTAAGAATGCATGCTTAAATGCAAAAATGGAACACCTCATTTGTATTACAACACCTTTAAAAGAAAGGCTTCAACAATGCCAAAATAATAAAATGCAAGGGAGCATTCCAAAATCAGGGCCCCACTAGAGAGTAGTCCTCTTCCTTGTAGGTATCAAACAAGCTTTTTCAATAGAAAAATGGAAATTATCTGCACAGGTAAATACTTTGGCACAGGGAAAAGAAGCTCCCTCAGAAATTTAGGGATAGAGGAAGGGCAGGCCATGAAACCTGGGAGGAAGCACATCCCCTCAAAACAAATAGCAGATATTATGTGACTAAACAGTTCGGGGGTGAGTTAACCTCAGGGCTAAACCCACTTTCCAAAAATGTGTTACCCCCAGCTGACAAAGCCTCTGGAATGGAAAACTGAACGTGGATTATTAGACAGGCCATGCCATACCTAGATAAGTGGCAACAACGACTGGTGCACCCCAACAATGGCAGAAATGAGAGTAAAAATCTTGCCCCCCCATCCTTCTATGGTGCAACTTTAAGACTTGTGGACTTAAACTCTCAGAATCACCCTACCAGCTGATGAATTCTGAGAGTTACAGTCTACAAGCCTTAAGGTTGCCAAGTTTGGACAGCCCTGTTCCAATGGTATCAAAAGTGCTACCACCCCGTCCACAGCTGTCCAACTGAAAAACCAAACAGAATTCCCAGAATGAGCTTCCATTTTTTTCTTCGAGGCAGTTAATTAATACATTGTATAATGCAACCGGGGTTGTAGGGGAAGCATGGATTGCTGTGGCTCCTCTTCTGATCTTTGGCAAACCAAGGGAAACTGGAGGAAAAGCCTGAAGCAGGGTGGCCATTAGAGCAGGATTATCCCCCACAGGTCCCAAGACATCAAACTCTCTGGCTTGCTTATTCAGACACACCTCTTTGGGGAAGTAAAATATGTCCCTACTATATTTTTACCTTTATTGCTTTAAACCTTTGTTATTACAACAGGCAGTGAGCTAATGGATGTCCAACCTCTTAATTAAGAAGAGAATGTGTATCTTGCCCTTTGCGCAGGACAGAGTGAAACACATCTAACCACAGTAAAATATACACAGCACTGATATCAAAAACATCCTCTCCTAATCTTAAAGCCTTGGGCTCAGCCGCGCCAGCAGAAATGCTCCAGGATGCCTCAGATCATGCCTGCTGCCCAAGAGGTCAAGGAGGCAATCCAGCCACTTGCTCGCTGGACTCTAATGAATGAATGGACAGGATTCCCCAGAGAGCACTTTGAGATCCGGTTACTGGAAATTTACCCTCAGCAGAAAATACAGGAATAGTGCCACACTAAGAATGGCAATCAAAACAAACCTTTTCCTTTTCAGAAACGAATTTACAAATTTAGCCAACACTGCACTGGGACTGTTTGCCAACAGGACAAGACCTGTAAGCCTTAATTTTCACCACTGCAAGATTTGTTAAGGGAGCAGTGATTTAAAACAAAAAAGTTAAACCTTCTACTACAGATTATGCTCATTGGCTCTTATATTTAGCAAAGCTCAAGAATTTTGCTCAACTTGCATTTTTAGCCATCTTACATAATTCCCATTCCAACATGTGAATCAAAATGCAATTGGTCTCTAAATTTCACATTTCTCTGAATTAAAATATTAAAATCAAATTTGATGTAAATATGCATATATTGCATGTTTTAGGTTTAAAAAGTTTAAAGTGAATTGTTTTAAAATAATACACACACAGTTCATTATTTTTTTTTTCAAAAACAGTTATTGATTAATGCAGCAATGAGATAAATGAAACCGATACAAATCCATTCGTTTTCCTAACGCTGCCAGAGAAATCAGAAAAAAATCCAAGGAATGTAAGGTGTTTTTTTTAATTGACAGCATTTTTTAGTGTTTGTATAATAAAAGATAATTATAGGATTCTGTAGCCTCTGCTCATACCAGCAAGAAGATATCTGGGAATCTTCCCTATAAATTTATAGTACAGGGACACACAGCAATTTCGATCCCGATTGGCAGTGGAAGCATGGCGTTAATAGGCTGAGCAGATAAGCAGAAATTCTAAGATAGATTCTCACTTGCCAAATTCAGCATTTTAAACAATGCACTACAATAGTTGTTTCTTCGCATGTTTCCTTGCAATGATTTGGCATTTAAGAACAAATTACAGAATGCTCAATCACTTACTTCCCATTCACTTGCAATTTGGGGGGCCATCTCCACACCCAACTTTTCAAGATTCTTCTCCTTGTGCTTCTCAAATTGCTTGTATCCCACATATCCTGTGCCTGTAGCCACAAAAAGATGCAGCGGACGGATGCGCAGCACCACATTCAGCGGTCCGGTGTGCAGGGATCTCTGCCCTGGAACGAAAGAGATCCACTTTTTAGAAATCAAAGCAGGCAAGAGGTTGGAGCCCAGCCGGTAGTTCAAGCAAAGGCCTAAGATGACCGGGCTTCATAGACAAAGGCAACATTTGCACCCAAAAGGACAAAAAGACTAGTTTGCTGCCATACAGGTTTGAGTTGGCTTGCAACTAAAATTTGTCAGACACGAGACACTTCAGAAAAACCACAACCCTAAACTATTGGCAAATCAGTGTCGAAAGTTAAAACCCACCCTTCTCCTAGGAAAATGAAATATTTTGGGATATTCAAAAGACAGAATATATCCTCTAAAAAGAGAAGTAGAAACTCAGAAAGCAGAAATTCAGCACCCCCACCTTTGCTAATGGGCCATTACTCTGGCCTGGGCCAGCCTATTTTACATAACAAAGATCTACTCCAGGTAGAGTTATAATAGGAATTGGCCAAAGCCCTTTCATTACATCATCTAGCCAGGGACTCAGGACAGCCTCCAAGAGTTGCCCCTGCACGGCCCCAGGGGAGTCTGACCACCAATCAGAACACAAGCTCCAATTCAAATCCCAGGAGGGTATAAAACCCAGGCACTCTCAGCATCTCGGCCCTTCCTTCTTTTCCTTCGCCCAACAGCTTGAAGCATGTGATCCTCCTCCCTTTTTTACAGCTCCAAGCCATGTGGTCTTGTCCACCATTAAACCATCTTTCCAAGCAGTCACCATGTTTCCAGTGTCTTTCTTCCCCACTTGGAACTGTTGGAAGAAAAATCCTCCTGGGTTCAGTTCCAAGTGGGGAAAAAAGACACTGGAAACACGGAGGCTGTTTGGAAAGTTTAACGGTGGACAGGACCACATGGCCTGGAGCTCCAGAGTGAAAAGGAAGGAGGATCACATGCTCCAAGGTGAAGAAAGAGATCAAGAAAAAGGGCTGAGGTGCTGAGAGCGCCTGGGTTTGGGCACTCCTTTGTTGGGATTTGAGTTGAAAGCTTGTATTCAACAAATACCTTTGTTGGGATTTGAGTTGAAGCTTGTATTCAACAAATACCTTTGTTGGGATTTGAGTTGAAGCTTGTATTCTGATTGGTTGTCAGACTCCCATGGGGCCATGCAGGGGCACCTCTGTAGGCTGTCCTGAGTTCCAGGCTTGGTTGAGCCTTGCTGGATGATGCATTGAAAGGGCTTTGGGCAATTGCTATAGTTTTACCTGGAGATCTTTGTTATGTAAAGTATTCTGGCCCAGGCCTCAATGGCCCACCCATTAACAAAGGTGGGGGTGAGTTTCTACTTCTGAGGTGAGTTTCTGCTTCTGAGTTTCTACTCTTTTTAAGGGAAATATTCTGCCTTTTTAATATTTCCCAGGATTTCATTTTCCTAGGAGAGGGGTGGGTGCTAACTTCCTGCAGAACTGAACCCAGAATGATATTTCTTCCAACACCAGAACACAAGTTAACCATAATAAGGCATCTACTTTGTTTCTTCCAAATGAAATTAGATTTAGTAGTACACCCTTGATTCATATCTGAGAACTATGATAGTCTACTTACTGAACATGGTCCATGGTGGGTGGGATGTCAAAATATATTTTTAAAATTATCAAATGCCAGGAGGTTGCCAGATCTAGCAAGATTTAAGGTGGGAACTTCAAAATCTCATTGAGTTTGACTGAATCTTTTTTTAAAATTTAAAAGTAACGAATGATGAAGTTACCTAGGTTGGTAATGAAACATCTGCAAAAAAACCACCAAACTCAGGGAGCACCATGAACCCTTCATTTCAACTCTGAGTTACAAGCAGTCTCCTTTATCAGGAATGAATGAGAAATAAAGGAATGCAGACCGAACATAAAATCAATTCACCGGTATAAAACGGGCAAGTGCCTTGACCCTGGTCTCTTAATGAATGTTTAAGGTGTCCTTAAATCTTAGCCATCTTTTGTGCAATTTGGCTACCATGGAAATTGCCAGCCCATGCAGATTCCCTGCAAACCGTCCAAACAGCCAACATAAAAGCCGAATCTACCTTCTGCTTTTTGCAAAGGGGGGGGGGGGGGGTATTGCCTAACGGAGCCCTCAGAATAGCCTTCTATGGCTCTGCTGCCTCCTGCTGGACAGTTCCAGCTATGGAGCTGCTCGCTAACAGCATTTCAGAATTTGGAGGTGGACCTAGAGTTGAATGTAAATTTGCTTCTGCACCAAGACCACAGTTGAGATGGCATGACTGAGCTGAAGAGAAACACAATCTGACTTTTTGGTCAATAGCAACAAAACTTCATGGAGCTGGGCCGGGGCCACTGAAGCTCCCTGGCTGCTTTTGAGCCATTCGCTGTCTCTCAGTCCAGCTCCATCACAGGGAGGGAGATTCCTGTAAGCAGCTAAGGCACAAATCTAACAAAATATCCCATCACTTCCTCACCAAGATGGTGTAGGAGGAGAGCCAAGTTCGTCGATGATGGCAAAAAAAGCCCAGTAGTCCCTTTTCTGAATAACATTTTTTTATTTAAAAGGCATCAGTTTTCTTAAGCTGCAACTTGTTATCAGATGCGTGGAATGACTAGTCTGTTGTAGGATTTAAATTGGGGGAAGGTGAGAGGAAGGACACAGAAAATCACATGGTTATGCAGAAGCAGGTTATGTGCGATTCTGATTGTAAGCAACTGATCAATTAAAAACTGCAACGTGTTAAAAGTGCCTTGTGTTTGTTGAGGCCTTTTAAGATTTCCTGAATATTTTTGCTCTGTTTTTAGCTGAGGGGGCTTCATGGATTCTTCTGTAGATTTCACTGGAGGAGTAGTTTATTTTCCTGGAGGCCTGCTTCCATCTCTTTCCAGGAGGCCAGAACAAATGTGCTTGTAGCAGAGAGCTTGACTACAGATGGTGTGTGCTGGGCGAAAGCTGGAAGCGTGCAGTATACACAGCATTCGACAGTTCTCCTGCATAAGATGGAGCTAATGTGTACCTGTACTTGTACAGGGACATCAGAGAAAAGGATGTTCTGTGCTTCGGTCTAGGCTGTGGGCAATGATGGGTGATAGTGATGGATGGGAGGAGATTTTGAAGTCCCTATGGAACTGGATTATTAGTACAGATGATGAAAATGTCATCAATTAATCTCAAGTAAAAGAGGAGCTTCAATGTGAAAAGCATCTCAACTATGTATGCCACAGAAGTTAAGAACCAGTAAAACTAGAAATGAACAGAGGCAAGAGATCCAAGGTAGCACCATGGAAATGGATGGAAAGTATGTCCATGCAGGAAACCAAAGAGAACAAACAAGGGAGTAAGGGAGCTAGACAGGCATGTATTTTATCGCCATTTTTGTTCAATCTGCATGCTGATCATGTGGAAATTAGGTCTGGAACTGCCTGATGCTGGAGTGAAGATTGAGGGAAGAACCATCAATAATGTGAGGTATGCAGATGATACAACACTAACTGGCTGAAAATTAGGGAGATCTGCAAAAAATGATCTGGAAAATCAAGGATGAAAATAAAAAAAGTAGGACTGATTCTTAACTTCAGGAAAACAAAGGTAATGACAGCAGCTGCAGATGGACATGAGATGTTTAAAATCAATGAGGAAATGGAATTAATTTGATAATTTATCTTCCTTGGATCAAGAATTGAGGGCACAAGGGCAGTTCTACATCTGAAAGGAAATGCAGGATAACCTTAAGCTACACTTCAGGTCATAAGTAGCTCCGAGGAACCCGTCATAATTTTTACCCACAGCTATGCCACATATTTGTGGGTACATGTAAGTGCCAAAGGAAGAATTGGGTAGACTACAGTGGCAACATGTGCTGTTTTGGCACCAGTTATTATGGTTTTTTTTATTTTCTTTAAATTTATTGGCCAATCACCTCTAATGGATGATGCCTTGATGTCCATGTTTGTTTCATATACGTAGTGCCTCAAAATCCATGGTGGCCAAAATGATAAAATTAGAAAGATTGCTTATGGAGACATTTCTTAGGAAGTCTTCTCTAGCTGGGAATGTTAAGTCCATGAAATTTGATTCTGCAGTTGTGAAAATGCTAATGCTTGCCAAGGGTTGGATTCAACCGGTGCAATAACCAACCGGTTCGGTGAGCATGCGCTTTGTGCGTATGTGCAGCATTTGAAAATCATCTTCTCCTGAAAGCCATGTGTAGCACAGGGCGTGTGCAGCAATCAGCTGTGCCGTGCAAAGCAGCTGAGGTTGAAAAAGCAGGAAATAAAGGACAGCCTACAGCCCGGGTGGGTGGGCCGAACAGAAGAATCATTGGAGGAATTGGTTCCCTCTCAGCTGATCTTCGGAGCTTCCGGTTCAGGAGAACTGGGCCAAACCGGTAGAATCCCACCTCTGCTTGAGACAATGAGACAGCCCAGATTCCGTACTTCCTGACTGAAGCCCCAGGGATGTTTTCATATAGATATGATCTTGTACAAGTAATCCTACTGGGAGTTTAGCAACCACTATTGGAATTGGTACTTAGTCACTAAGTGATACAGTTACTAAGTGAGAGAGACTATGCTGTCCTTTTTCACCCCCCTTTGGAATGTTCACCCTGGTGGTGGAATAATTAGCAAGAAGGGAATTATTGTTTATAGTTAGTTACATTCAGTGGAGAGGACAGGAATAAATTACCAAAGAGGAAGAAGGCTCCTTCCTGCAATCCCTTCCTCTCCAATCTCTCTCCCTCTCTCCCTGGGAGAATAAAGGGAGGGGAGTAAAGAATTGTTCAGCACAGGAGAGACTGTCTAAAGGGATTGCTTACTTAATCTCTCCACATTGCGAGGGGGGGAGGGGAGAAAAAAAGGATCAGGCATACAACAATATGTACTGACTGTAATGTAATGGTGCCAAACCTTTCCTGTTTTATGGACCAGTGCAATGACTCGCACAAATGGACCTTCGTGCATGCGCTCTCACACTGCTCTTGTCCACTGCTTCTGCGGCCCAGTTCTGAATGGGCTACAGCCCGGTACTGGGCCCCAGCCCAGGGATTGGGGACCCCTGTTCTAATGGCAATCCCATAACCACTGGAAGAAATTGTGAAGTTTGTAAATGTGCGTCTTTGTTGCAAAGCTATTTTTTTCAGCACCCTCGTTAAGTATGGACAGTTGCTGCTCTAGGCACTTGATAAACGAGGTCTACCTATATGCTTTCAGGCAATTCTTTTGTCAGATTCTGTAATTATCCCTGATATGTTGTTGTGCAGGAAAGTTGGAAGGTAAGCTTTGTCAGATGGCATAAGTGACGAAATCCACCTATTTGAAGACGACAACTGCTCCCCCTTTATCAGCTTGTTTGATTTTGATGTCACAATAGTCTGACATGGGAGAACCTCATTTGCCTTTTCATGAGACTGAGCCAGATAGATGATGGGACAGCAGTTGGAGGCCTGACCCATGGCAGCTGGGATGGAGGCTTGGGTGGGGAGTGAAAACTTGTGGCTGACTTGTCCTGCTCGTTCTCTCAACTGTGTTCAATACTGTTGGCAGTGCATCTTGCTGGACTACTTGGAAGGGCTGGAAGTCAAGAGAGGCTGCTCTGCAGCAACTCCCCCCTGTAATGCCTTGCATGTGGCAATTGTAATTGTGGTGTTGCAGAAGACCCTGGAGAGTAGAGTCCCATGAATTACAAGGAGATGAAATCAGTTGATCCTACAGGAAATGAGCCCTGACTGTCCTGAAGTTGAAGCTCAAATACTTTGGCCACCAAATGAGAAAAGAGAACTCCTTGGGAAAGACCCAGATGTTGGGGGAAATGGAAGGTAAAAGGAGAAGGGGACAGCAGAGGGTGAGATGATTAGCTGGTGTCATCAACGAAGTGAATAAGGGTTTGAATAAACTCCGGGAGATGGTGGAAGACAGGGGAGGGGGGCTGGTATGCTAAAAAGGGTCAAACACAACGTAGTGACTGAACAACAATAAAACAACTTTAGCTGCCCTTAGATACTACAGGGAAATTTTTAGCTGCAAAATGTATTGCCACACCTATTTCAGGGGCTGCATTAGCTGCTGTTGAGCTTTTTGGCTGCACAATCTAACGTCACTGAACCCGGGAGACAGGGGGACAATTGTTTCCTTCACTGCTGGCTCCCAGTTCCAGGGCACTGGATCTCTCCCTACAGCCACACTTCAGCCTTCTTTCCAGACTGCTCGGTCTTGAGAAACAGGTCCTGTATTCCTGCTGAAAATCAAAACCTGTTTTCTTGCCCAAGATCAAATATCATAAACCTGATGTTTTAAGCAAGGGTGGGGAATTATTGACTGGTGAACTAAGTCTGGCCATGACACATTCTCACATGGTCTGTGGCATCCCCTCTTCAGACCCAGCCTGAGTAGCTAGGCTTGCCTCACTTCAGACTCCTCCTCCTCTCCCCCCACCCAAAGAAAAACAGGGGCCAGGAATTTAGGTCTACAGCTTCTTCTGTTATACGATACTAATTGACATATGCTAAGGCATCATGTGATGTTTTTGATTTTAGGTTAGCCTGTTGGATAAACCTAACCACTGTAGCTTGAAAGTGACTTAGAACTGTTCCTTATTCAACAAACCACAGTTAAACAAAGCATGGTGTCACACAATATGAATCCAACTGTGGTTTTAAAGCTTATAGCACCAGAGCTTTCCAACATTAACAGCCTGTCCCTGAAATCCTATGTTCAAGTTTCCTCAACTCTAATTGCGCAAGGCAGGTAACAATTTATTCCATAACTAAGTTCTAACTTGTGGGGAAATATTTCAAAATAAGTACGTGAAAGAAGGACTGTTTTTTTTTCAGATATACTGGAGAAGGTTTAAAATTTAGTTATGATTTAAATAACTAATACAAAATAGGTTTAATACAATTAATAATAAAAGCAAGAAATGTGGAAAGGGAGTAATTTAAAAGAGTATTTTCAGAGAAATTGGAAATTTACACATATAAATGAATAAGAATGTAAAGTTAAGGAAAATGTTTTCTTCTTCCTACTGGCATTTCCTTAAATGTGTCTCACTGCTGCATGCATCATACACGTCACATGCAAACATAAATAATCAGTCAAATGAGGTAAGTCATGATATAAACTACCTGATTATGTTTACTGTGTTGGGTGAATCCAGTTATTCTGGTTTACTGGATAAACCTTGCATAAACAAACTATAGCTTTGCATAATGGGAGCAACTCAAGTCAGAATATGAGGGAAAGGGCTGAACTTTGGGATGGAGAACCACCATCAGTTATCTGCAAGAATTCTATCAAGGACTCTGTCATGGTGGGGTTTGGCTGTCAGTTTCTTTTTCATTTCATAGGGTGTTTTTAGCATTAGTTTGCTATGGTCTCTGAATCCTTCATGTCTTCCAGATCAAACAAAAACTTCAAGTAGCCTTACCTGCAAAGAAGACTGGGGAAACTGGCTGTTTCAAAAATAATGTCTTCTTCAAGGGTAGGTTCCCATGCCACAGGACAATTCTGTTGAATAGAAAAATATCAGATATACGTCAAATTACACGTACGTAAAATATTGATACAATATTGACTGTACTGATGTTCCCTAAATCAACTAAATATATAATATAAACTCAAACGTTTGAGCTTAAAGTTATCTAAAGTTATAATCATCCATGTAATTCTACCCAAAAGTAGATTATGATTTATTCTATCATATTAGAAAAATTGTTGCCTGCAATGAGATACTTGTGACAAGATAAAAGAGCCACATAGAAGTAAAATATTTCAAAGATATATAAACACCAAAGTGGATTTAAAACCTTGGCCTAAATCTAATTACATCTGAAATCTGAATTACATGAAGTAATACTGCCCAACTCTAATTTGTGGGAAGGTAATTTAAATAAACTATTCAAAAAATAGTCTCTGAAAAAACAATGGATTTTAGGGGTGAAACATTCAAGCAGGGGTGGGATTCAACTGGTGTTACTACCAGTTTGGTGATTATGTTTTGCGCGTACATTTTTGAATTATGGGAGTGGAAGTCCACAAGTCATAAAGTTGTCAAGTTTGGGGACCCCTGATATATGTAGTCACCAAACAAAGCTGGGAAACCAAATTTTTCAGATTAAAGTGTTTCTCATGATGCAAGTCTGACCGATTGTTCCAAGGACTAGGCAAAGGGCAGGCAACAGCTGAAGAATTGATTCTAAACCTAATGCATATACTGTAGAGCAGCATTGCTTGGCAACTTGTGTGGATTTCAATTCCCAGAAGTTCCCAGCCAGCCAAGTTAAGAAACACTGCTATCAGAGCTTCCTCTTCACCCTCATTCTTATACTTGGTCTCTATAATCTCCAAAGCCCTGATATGATCCAATCCTATGTCAAAAGGAGCAACTGAGTCTGCTCAGTGGAACTGCAACAGATGGGAATGTTTGAGTTGACCTAGCAACCCAAAGGCCTTCACTGTTCTTGGCCAAATCTGCTTTACGGCTGAGCAAATTGCATGAACCTGATCAGCTCTGGCTTTTCAATAAATTATTAGGAAGCCCTGTCACATATTCACATAGATGATTTCCCTTGCAAGGATGGCCAGAAGTGCGTGTCACCTTCCCTTTTGGTATCCCTCCACACCAACTGGCAGTGCTGGATGTTCAGAATGTCAAGACAGCCAATCCTCCTGCCCTGCTGAATGACCCTCCCCTCCATGTGGCCCTGTTCACCTGGGAGGGGATGAGGCAATAGAGGACAGCTTGGACACCCAGATCAAAAACCCACGTTAGGACCACAGATAATGTTTGATAATACGTATGTGTGTGTGTGTGTGTGTGTGTGTTCAACCAGAAGTAGAACATGCTGGAATAAAACAGCCTTCAATGGTCTTAGTAGTCCAGTTGGGGAGGCTCAGCGGGTCTCTGTAGGTGATTAGCACCAATTGGATCATGAAACCCCTGCAAGAAAACAAGCAAGCTCAGAGAGCACCAAGGACCCCTCATGTCAACCCTGAGATAAAAATATTTTGTATCCATGGAGATTCTCAGTCACCCAGGCGGTGGTTGTCCCAAAGGTGCATCTTCAAGAGGCAATTAGATTTTGGGGTTTTTCTTCAAAGATGTTTGACTTCTCATCCAAGAAGATGAGCTCTGACAGGATAGTGGGGAATGGAAGGATAGGAAGACAACAAAGTCCACATTTTGGACAGAGAGGTCCACTGGTTTGAAAGTGGGGTCAAAGAGGCCAACTGCCCAGATTGAACAGCCCTCTCTCAACAGAGGGGGAGGGATAGGATGTCATCTGTCTCCAGTCTACAACTCAGTCCTTTCAGCAGTTACAAGGCAACGCCACACTCATTTGTTGGCCGCTCAGGTGACCATGACTTACAGGTAAACCTCCTGGTGACCTTAATGACCAGCTAAAGGAATGCAAATGTCCAGCTGTCTGCAAGGAGTATAAATCCTTCCATTCCCCACCATCCAGCTGAAGAAGTGAAACAGCTTCAAAGAAAAACCAGAAAGTCCAATTGCCCCTTGTAAAAGCACCTTTGGGACATCCTTTATTGATACTTCAGCCCTTTCTCTCACACTCAAAACAACGAAGGCAAGTCAATTAATACCCTCTTCTCATGTATCACAGGTGTCCCTTCAACCAAAGTCTTGGGCTGCCCATGTCTTCCAAACCTAAAGCCTACAAAAAGTCTATACACCTGGTTCATATTCCAGAAGCCTAAGATTTTGGCTGAAGAGATATGAGTGATTGTGGCAGGGGCTTGATCAACCTGCATCAGCTCATTTGTGGCAGATATTTTGACTTAGCCATATGAATGCATCAAAAGGAAAACGTTTAGAGGCACAAGATTTCCAGGTAGCTCTGTACAAGAGACTGTTCTACCAGTACAATCACAACTCAGAGCATTGAAGTTCAAAGCTGATTCACACACCAACTCCTCTAATTTAGACTATTCCTAATTTGTACACAGTATTTTTTCCTACCAGTCCAAATTTCTTTCAAATTCTCTCTTCAGAATTTTTACCATGTCATTGGATGTAATATGATAACATCATCTTTATGCCTGGCCTGTATCAGACTCTGAATCAGGGATGAAAAGTCCAACTTAGTTCTCCTGGGTTTCTCGCTGGCTTTTTTATATCTATCTGACATGTTGCCCAGCTCTTCCATGCTATTTAGCAAACCAGGTGAAACTAGTAGTGGATATAATTTGGAGCTCTGCTATGAAATTCCAACAGTACCCAAACTGCAATCAGATTCTTGAGTATCTGACTACTCAAGTAGTCAGTATCCTTGAAGACATCTATTTTTGGGGAAATGGGTGACTAAAGGAAGAACAACTGCAATTTAGTTTAATTGCATTTAAAATGAATTGACTGAGGTTTTTCTGGTCAGCAAAAAACTAGACTCTGAAGCAGTATTTCATTAACTTCATTTAAGGTGAGACTGTGTTCTACCCAAACAATACAGCTTCTTCCCAAA
The DNA here is from genome assembly GCA_004320025.1 of Laticauda laticaudata. Taxonomy (NCBI): domain Eukaryota; kingdom Metazoa; phylum Chordata; class Lepidosauria; order Squamata; family Elapidae; genus Laticauda; species Laticauda laticaudata. The sequence continues at coordinate 20,175 of BHFT01059246.1, forward strand.
TGAACACTCCTTGTCCTTCGACTTTTGCTGAATTTAGTTGCAGCAGAAGACTTGCACAATTACATCTCCTGTGTCAACTGTGAACTACTTAGATTTGACAACAGATATTCACAATCCAATGTGCTCTACATGGGACTGTCTTTAAAGAGAATCCAGAAATGGTGGTTGATGCCAATGAAGCAGATACGCGACTTGTATGATGCCCATCCAAAAAGATCTGCCCCATTTGCCAATTACTTTCCGGGTACCCCTTAAAGTGCCAACACTGATTGTTTAAAGCCTGATTAACTGAAGACATAGCAGGCATATTCCTGCTATGAATCTATCTAGCCGGGAAAACCTACAGGAGATGCTGCTTTGAAGATCCAACTCTCCCAGAAGCAGCTCTTTCTCAGGGAGAGAATATTTTGCTGCTTTGCTATCTGACAAGCTCCCTTTGCCTCTATCCCAACCCCAATGTTTAGATTAGAACATTACAAAAACTCATTTCTTTTGAAGACTTTTGATTTAAACATTGATTTTAAAGGTTTTTAATGTTTTAAAAATATCAGCTGCCATCAAGGACACCTACAGTGTATATAATACAAAATAAATAAGAAATTGGTCTAAAGCCAAGTTAACTTAGTGATCAAGGCACCAATCTGGCAATGGGGGACCATCAGTTTCTCGTCCTTCCTTAGGCAAGATAGCGAACTGGGTAACCTTGAGCCAGGCACTCACTCTCAGCCATAGGAAGGAGGCAATGGCAAATCATTTCTGAAAACTTGCAAAGAAAACCACTAGAATTACACTAGCTCAGGCAGTGGCCAGAAGTCAACAGTGACTTGAAGGCACCAAAAACAAAACAGAATTTGATCTCATTCAGAGAAATCAAGTCACATTTGGCAACTAACCGGCACCTAGAATGGGGTCAAGCAGGCCAGACATTGAATTAAAAAGAGGCTTCTAAGGAGTGCACCCTTGGCACAGCAAAATACCAGCCTTGTTTTCAATCCTCCCTTTGCCACAAGCCAGAAAAGCAGGAGTTGCAAAGATTAAAGAAACAAATCAATCAGGGGCTATTTGCAAAGTCTCAAGGTAACTTCACCAGCAGGCAAGAGCTGCTGATAAAAGCTTCATTTGCATAAAGGGGCACCTTGGCCAGGTGCATCCTGCAGAAGAGAGGGGAGCCCCCACTACACAATCGAGCCCTTGCCCTCTTTTGACATCCCTGCCATTCGCTATCAAGAATAATCGAGCTGTGTTCAGTGTTCATTCTTTTAAGGTTAACTGGACCGATTTGTTGAAAACCCTGGGCTATTTTCAGGCGGGTGGACTTCAACTCCCAGAATCCTTCAGCGGGCTGTCCTGGCAAGTTCTGCTGGCAAGAGAATCCTGGGAGTTGAAGTCCACCCGAGTGGATCTAGCCAAGGTTGAAGAAGGCGGCTTCCCAATATCCCCTGTATGGTTCCTCCCGAGCCGGGAAGGAAGCGAGGCCGCCGCTCCTCTCCGCCAGGACCCTCACGTGCCTGTCGGTCCTTACGGGGAGCTCCAAAGGCAGGGCCCCGTCAGGGGTCGGAGGGCCTGAGGTGGAGGGTTCTAACGAGTCCCCCACCGGACGAGAACCCGCCGACCCCGCCGTCACACCCGACCCTGGGTCTCCGAGGGCCAAACGCGGGTCTTCCCGGGGCCAGGGGGCCGAGGTTAGTCTCTCTGGTGGCCCGACGCGTCCTCGGAGGAGCCCAAGACACCGGTTCCGTTTTCCCCACCCCAAGGCCGGCTTCCCACGGCGGGCGGCCAGAGCTCCGCGGGGAGCGGGGCTTCCTCACGCCGAGCCCTCCTCCGCCCCGAACAGCCCCCGGTACCTGCTGCTTCCCACCCGCTGGGCCACCCTCGCCGCCGCCGCCATCTTGCCGCGTCCTCCCGCGCCGCCACCGACCACTATGACAGCGCGAGCCTGAGGTCGGCCGCGCTCCGTCCTTCTCCTCACGCCCGCCCCGTGAGGTAGGCCGCTCCGGTGAGGGCCGCCGCGGTTGCAGCCACGCCCCCCTCCGCCGGATCACAACGCCCATCCTCCTCAGCCTGAGGGGCTGCGGTGTGGAAGTGGCCTGTTCCTGCCCGTCGCTATAAAGACAGAAGGAGAGTATTATTTTATGTGGTTATGGCTATATGTCCGCACATATACACACATGAGATACAATTATGTACGACACAATTATAAATAACTGTCTCACAGATATGCGAGGGCCTCTGCTGGTTGATAGTCATGTCGCCAATCAGGATTGTTTTAAAAGAAATTAAACTTACTTAGGCTAACTTTATTGTCACTTTGAATGGACATTAATTGGCATACATTAAATTGAAATTTCGTTGCATACAGCTCTCAAAGGGTGACCAATCATGATTGAATAATAAATAAAAGATGATGCATATACCCACATATAGCCCTAAAAAGAAAAAGCATTAAAATATATATTTTAGTGTTTTTTCATAATAAGCCCCATCTGCAAGTGGATCTCTTATGAAAAAACACTAAAATATATATGGCCATTTGGGCAGAGCATCATTGTCTGTGGTGGTCCAGAGCTGGGATGGTAACTTTGTATTGATGTTTGGAGCTGTCCCAGGAGATCTTGGTGGAGAGCTTTTGTCTAATTTTAGAGTCCACCGTCAACAGACAATGAACCAATAGTCAAAAGATGCTATAAAGCAGCATAAAGAAGGTCTTGGAAAAGATATTCAAATGTTGGTATGCCTCTGCCTACAGAATTACAGATGCTGTGGTATTCCCTGTGACACCTTGTAAAAATGAAAGTTGGACTTTGAATAAGCAGGAAGAAAAGAATATTGAAGCTTTTTATGTTGGAGAAGACTCCTGAGAATACTGTGGACAGACAAAAAAAACAAATGGACGGATCATCAAACAAAATGGACCCAGTGTTTTCCCTCAAAGCACAAATGACCAGGTCCCTTATGTCAAGACCCAGCTCTTTGGGAAAGGTGAAAAAAAAAGAAAAGCAAAAGACAACTGGTAGCAAGGAGGATGGGCTTGGTTACAGTGCCCATGAGATCACCAAAGTCCTCCTGTTGAAAATCTAACTTTGATTGCTAAGGAGTTGATAACAATTTGATGACTCTAAATCAGTCAAGATTAATATGGTAATACTGGGAAATAGAAGATACAGATCTACACATCATTGTTGAAAAAGATGCTACTGGAATCCTGGTTTTTCACTACCGTGAATGTCTTCTACAACGTCTTCATTTGTCAACATGTTGATGTGTGAGATGCCTCACCAGGCGAGTCTAAATCTAATCCAGGGCAGTGTCTTCCTTTAAATGTAGCACATGATTTTTAAGCATTGCAGAAGAGTTGGAAGAGAAAAGCAAAAGGTTTATAATCCTTTTATTTTGCCTGGCTGAATTGTAAAGTTTCCTGTTAGCACTCAAGGGTTGGCCTCCTTTCCTGTCCACCCCATCGCTTTCACTTTCAGCTTCTGCACCATGAGTTTTTCAATCTTCCTCCCCCGCCCAAATTCCTGTCACTGCTTTGGAATCTTTGGAATGAGGGAAGGGGAAGATGATTTGTGCCTCTGCCGTCATGAAGTTGTTTCTTGTGGCTGTTCTCTTTGCCTTCCTTGTTGTTGCTCATCTAGCCGCAGGTAGGGGTGACAAAAAAAAAGGGGGGGTATCTAGTTCAAACATCTTTTTTTGCTTATGCTCTCCTAATCACATTATCTAATTTTTGAATATTAGACCCATCTCCAACACTGGAGCCCTGGTTGATAGTTGTCTGTCAAGGGGATTATCATGGAATGGGCAAAATCCAGCCCAGAGTTATGGGTGCTCCATCACTGGAGCTTTAAGAAGAGACTGGACAGCCATTTGTCTGAAATGGGATGGGGTCTCCTGCTAGACGGAAGGTTGGACTGTGTGGCCTCCAGTGTCCTTCCAAGTCTATTATTCTGCTATTCTTTCTGTGATCACATATATCCGTCCTATCAAGTCCAAAGAAAATCAGGAATGGTATAGAACCTCCTGCCACAGTCCAATGACAAGAAGACTTCCAAGCCCTATTATTCTATGTCCTATTATTGTTCCAGGGACATAGAGTTGGATCTCAGCTATTCTGCTATTTATCTTTTGGCTAGCATGTTAGGCACCCCATATTTCTGACTTGTGAAGACTTAAGCCAGGAATGTAGTGAGAGTGGAGGAATGGGTATGGAAGAAGTATGATCTCGAGTGTGATTGCATAACCCAGAGCATAAACATAAGTGGGGCTTATTCTTGAGTAGATGATTTTAGGCTTTGTACAGTTGGAGTGTAGTATGAAGAACATGTTGTCTCACAGGTAGACTTTGAATGAAAAGGATCCATTGACTTCCAAAGGGGGCTAACCACACTTGTAGTTCCCCAGGTCAAAGTGGACAGGGCTAAGAAGGTGCAGCACACTTAAATAGACATGACCCTGTGTTGGTCATTTGGAAATGACCTGGGTTGATCTGTTGCTATAAGCCAGAGGTCTCCAAACTTGGCAAGTTTAAGACTTGTGGACTTCAGCTTCCAGAATTTTCCAGCCAGTTCTGCTGGGAATTGAAGTCCACAAGTCTTAAACTTGCCAGGTTTGGGGACCCCTGCTATAAGCTATTTAGCTTGCAAAGGCTTTGTTGTTTAACCTTCTATGTGCTTGCAGGGAAGAATTTCCGCTGGTGCACGCTTTCCCCCCTGGAGCAGAAGAAATGCTCTGAGCTCTCCAAAGCACTTCTGTCTGCTTTGTCGCCTGTCTCCAGCAGTCCTTTTAAGAGGGTTTCTTGCATCCTAGCCCACAGCACTTATGACTGTATCAACAAGGTTCGGGTGAGTGTCTCAAAATTCATCCAGTTCAGCTTGTGGTGCCCAGTGGACATGGCAGACCTCCAGGCTGCCATTGGGGCATCCCTACTGAGAAGCCTATATTCCTGGACTAAACCTCCTGGGGGAACCTGGAATCGTGAGCCTGGGATGCCTCTGTTCAGGCAGGGAACCCAACCTTAGTATAGCTCCTCTTGGCCACGGAGACCATCTGTACAGCTCAAGACATTCTGATCGGTTTTTAATTTTGGAATTTACATTACATTTATACCCCATCTTTCTCTTTGTACAAGTGCTCTGGTAAGCTTAAAATAGTGAACTATTTAAGCCTCAACTGGCTAGGAGAACAATTAAAGGGGATACGAAAAAGGTGTGGAAATCATTCTAGAACAGATCCTCTTCATTTTAGAAAGACTCTTTCTACTAGGATGAGACCAAGTCCTTTACTCTTCACAATTTTTATCGAACATTTATTTGGATGAAGAGGCAGAATGAGTGCTCTGCTGATGTGCTCATCACACAGGTTGTTGTTGGGTTGTTTTTTGGGGGGGTGGGGGTGGAGGGAGNGGGGAGGTTACTTGCAGAATAATTTCAAAATTAAACTTTTGAAAAGAAGAAGAGCTCCCAAGAGCAGTAAGGAGAATTTTTGCCTTTGTAAATAAATAAACAGTACAAATTACTATTTACTTCTTTGGAGAAACAACTTTATCAGATCATCCCTGAACTGCTGAACTGCTAAGCAGATGACACAGATACTCTGAGGTGTAAATCATTTAGTTGGGGATGCCACCCTTTTGAACATGGTATTCAATCATGATAGCATCTTTCATTACCCTGGGATTACAGGGTGGATGTCTTGTGCTTTGTGACCCTGGGATGCAGTGAATTATGACTGTCTTTCCACTCCGGGCTTTCTCTCAGGGCTGTTAGCATCAGGAATCCAGGCAAGAAGCACAAGCACTGCGTTCTTTTAAGGTGTTTAAGGCTGATTTTTTGAGCATAACATCTTCCAAGAACCTCAGGTAACTAACCTAGGTGCTTCTAAAAAGGATAAATCAGGGCAGTTGGACCAAAGTTTCTTAAACATTTTAATTTTTGCAATACACTTTGGGGTGAAACTTCTGCAATTGTTATGGCAAAAGTTGGTGCATTCCAACGACTCTCTGCCTAACTTACATTTTCCATTGGGACTGAAGAAGTTACTTGGATGAGTAATGAAACGTCTTAGTTTAATAAACTTTAGTCCAGTTGCTATGATTTAACCAGATCAACAGCCCATGATTTAACCAGGTGTTTTTAGCCTGGATCTTCATTTACATAACCTAGGAGTAAACTCAGTATCCCATAATGGTGAAGTGGCGTGATCACTGGAAAACATATTACCTGTTATTATATTAGTGTTCCTGCTTCATTTGTAAAGGATTAGTGTCCAGATATTGTTGGCTACTAATTAACCATTGCTATAGATAGTTATCTGAGATGTTATGCTCAGAAAACAAAAAAAAACAGCACTGAGCACCTTAAAAAACTGAAGGGCCTTGTGGTTTTTTTCTGGATTCCTGAGGCTAAGCAGCCCTGAGGACAGCCATTATTCACTGCATACCCTGGTCACAAAGCACAAGACATTCACTGCCTGGATGGTTGGGGAATTTTGGGAGTTGAAGTCCACACTGCCAAGGTTGAGGAACACTGAACTACTGCATTGTGCAGATGATATTCTTCTGTAATTAGAAGCAAGATGCCAGATGGACCTGAAGAGCTGGTAGAGAAGAAACTAAAAATGTTGCTTTAAATCTCTCCCAGGAAAATAAAGCTGATGCAGTTTCCTTGGATTCCGGAGATGCATACTCTGCTGTAAAGCTTTATGGCTTGACTGTGGTGGCCAAGGAGATCTATTTGGGAGGTCAGTTACCTTCTTCCCAGAGCCAATCTTCTTTATTCATATCAGAAGCAGCGTTACTAAGATGCTTTTTTTCTGTAAATTTCATTTAAGTTTTCACAAAAAAATACAAATAAAATATCTTTTTTGAAAGCAGCGTAATCCCAGGTTACATTTCTTCGTACAGACACAAATTCAATTTCATGCTCACTTTTATGTTTGATTCCATATCTTATTACTGTTTTACATTTTCTACATAGCTTCTCCCCTCTTTTAATTTTCTCAATTTTATTTTAATTCACTTTATTTTTTTGATTTAACTTATCTATCTCAATTAAAAAATCATGTACTATTTATACTTTATTACTTCTTTGTCTGTCCTGTTCAATTTCTTATCTTTTTCTATTAAACAAAGTTCTCCCTGTAGTTGCTGATTGGAGTATGAACACCTTTATATCTTTTAAGTTTACCAATTTAACTCTTATTTAGGCTTCAATATATACTTAAAGTTATCACATTCAATAATACATAAATTCCATTCGGACTCTGCTTGGTACCATTTCTTAAAATATCACTATATTCTTTTAAAAAAATAAATTATAAATAATTAAAACACATTCCCATTCCAATTCAATTCCATCATTAATATTAATATTCATTAAAATCTTAACTCTTTAACATTACTTTTCAATTAAATATCATACTTCTATGGGAGCAGTTATAAGCTTTCCATAATTAATTCCCCCCTCTCTTCACTTATATTTATAAAACATTAACTAATTAAAATGTTCCATCCCTTCCTAATATAATTTCTCATTTATTTTATTTCATTTATTTTATTAACAAACATTTCACTAGATCAGTGGTCCCCAACCTTTTTTGTAGCAGGGACCAGTTTCATGAAGAAACACTTTTTCAAGACCGGCAAAATCAATTTTTCCCAATATAAAGGGCTTCTTTACTATTTCTTTACTAAAAACATTATTTATATTATATTTTAATCACGTTATTCATTCTTTGCGGCTGGTACAAAATGATCCATGGACAGTACTAGGCCGGTGGTTGGGGACCCCTGCACTAGATTACTCGGTAACTATTTTATCTTCATTTTAATCATACATTGTTTCCAATTTTCTAAAATTATTTCTATTACTAATATAACAATACAATCTTATGAATCCCTTTTTCAGTTAAAATTTTCACTCATTATCTCTAAATAGTTCCTGTTCTCTGTATCTTGTCTGTCTTTCGTAAGTTCTCTTCCTTTTCCTTCTTCCCGCTCTTCTTCTCTCTCCCCTTTTACCCCCTGTCTCCTCTACCTCTATCTCTCTCTTCGTATTCCTCTCTTCTGTTGCTTCCATGTGTAATACTTATTTTTGAATTATTTTTCTTTTCTTGGTTGTTTTTTAAGGTCTTAAATTCTCCATTCTCTTTCCCCCCTTCCTCTTTCTTCCCCACAAAGAATTGCTTGTTCATTAAAGATGGCTTCCTTCTTGTCCCAGTCTTCTTGTTTTGCAACGCTTTCTTGTTGTTTCTCATAGTTCCAAATCTCCATTTCTAAGAATTGAAAAACGAAGCAAAGAACCCCTCCCTTCTTGTGCATCTTCTTTGTACTTTTTAAGTTCCATTTCAATTCCTTCAGAAGTAGTGCCATTGTATAAATTTTTAAACGACCACCGATTAATTTAGTCATCCAAATGCAAGTAATGAAGAATCCAAAGATCACCAAGTAATCCAAAATACACACAAGTTGTTTCTTTTTACTCTTTTTTTTTTCACTTTCTCTTCCTGGGCTCTACTGTTTAGTGACAAAGTTCAGTTAAAATGTATCTTTTAGAAGTCTTGTTTGAAGTTTTATTGTAGATTCCTTTTAATTCCAGGCAATGTCCTCCCTCTTTCCAGATCCTGCCCTTTTATTTCTTTTTCTCTCCTTTCCTGCTTATAAAAAATTTTAGTGTCCAGAAATCTTTATTATCCCTTTGAACATTTTTTTATTTTCAGCTGAATTGCCTGTTGATGTCAAAGCAGATTTTTTCCCCCGATTTCTTATGAATCAAGTCTGCTTCACTTGTCAGCTATAGGAAGAAATTGAGAGAAGAAAAAAACCAAACCAAACCTTTTCCTATTTCACTTCTTCTTACGCTGCTTCAGACTTCTTAAATTTTTTAGTTTAAATTCCAGGTATCTTAGTGTTGCTTGTGCAATTTAACCCGGTCAGCCAAAACTTTCACTTCCATCTTGCCCTCCTTGCACATTCTTTTCTGGTCGAGTTCTTCTTTGAGGTGGCCATTTCTGACCACCGCTGCAACCCCCTTTGGGAAAGGGAGTAATGGGCAGCTAAGGAGGAGAGATGCAGCTCTCAACCCTACTGGCAGTCTCCCCCCTCTTCACCACCTCTATGAGGTGGCTTGGCCCCAAAACCAGCTGGCTCGGGGCACTCCAGCAGCGAGCCCAGACTGAAATAGCGCACGATCATGGATTTCTGTCTGTCGCCAAAGAAGCTCAAACTGGAAGTCCAGCGTTACTAAGATATTTTGTGTGTACAAACATAAGAACATAAAATGTAAAATGTACAAAAGCCTAGTTTGGGTGGTGTTTGCCAAGAAGTGTGCAACATTGACTGCATTCTTTCACACAGTCATAGAGTTTATTGGGCACGGCATAGGGGTGTGGTAGTTTGCAGATTGTCTCATCCATAGCAAGCAGAAGTCATCCAGTATGGCCATTTATTCAAGGTGTCTCAGAGCCAATGACCAGGGCTCAGAGAAAGTCAGGGAGTTCCCTTGTCCAAGGCTGTTGACAGAGGAGGGATTTCTAGGACAAAAGGCTACTGTGAGTGGGATGTTCTGGCCAGGCCTGGTGCTGGAGGAAAAGATCAGGCTGCAAAATTTCTTCAGAAAAGAAGCCATGTAGGAAATAGCAATAGCCATAGCCCTTAGACTTATATTCAACTTCACAGCACTTTTACAGCCCACTCTAAGTCAGCCTCTTGCCACCAACAATCTGGGTCCTCATTTTATCCACCTTGGAAGGAGGGAAGGCTGAGTCAAAACCTTGAGCCTGGTGAGAATTGAACTCCTGGCAGTGAGCAGAATTTGCCTGCAATAGCAATAGTCCTTGGACATATATACTGCTTTACAGTGTTTTTTCAGCCCTCTCTAAGTGGTTTACAGAGTCAGCTATTGCCCCCAACAGTCTGGGTCCTCAGTTTATTGACCTTGGAAGGATGAAAGGCTGAGTCAACCTTGAGCCAGTGAGAACTGAACTGAACTGCAGCCAGCAGAAGTAGCCTGCAGTACTGCATTCTAACCACTGCGCCACTACAGAAAGTTGCCTTGGGCCACCTGCCCCAACCTGGCAGGTCTCCTTACCAGGAAAGCTCACTGACGCTAGTGAGATTTAAACCCAGGCACTATACCCAGGGCTATTCCTTTTTCAAAAAAGGATTAGAAATGTTAATGAGAGCAATAGATAAGACCAATTGGTGTTAAAAAATGAAAAGTACAGAAAGAAAAAGAGGGCAAAAAAAAAGAATGTTTACAGAAATTGCTTCCGGTGTTCGTAACAAGCCAACTTCGCATTTCTTGACCACCATTAATAATTCTCTGACATGAATCACTTTTTCCCAACTCCCAACCACTAACTATCCACAAATCCTTAAACAATTCCATCCAAGAGCAGCAAAAAGTCCATAAAGGGTACTCTGAACTTTATAAAAATATTTATTATTTTATCCCTCATGAAACAAGTTGACTTTATATTCTTTTCTTTTGCTCTTAAAATCTTAATCTTTATTTCATTAAGAAGCTGTCATAGGATTTGATCTCTATCCAAATTTTCTTTTCTTACTTGTGACCCCAAAGATGCTTTTCAAAAATGTAACTGTTTTGCGAAACGTTTTCAAAGAAAAAATAAAGAGAGTCCAGCTGCATTTTGAAAACCACCTTTGGGACAATCATGCCCTTGATGATGAGAATCTCCACTGATATTTAGCTATATCATTTGGGACGAACACTTTAACATTGGAGTTGCTTCACAACTTTAACAACTCTCATTTGTAAATCCAATAATAAGTCAGGTCATTTTTCATCTTTCAGCTTATCACCTGTATTTCCATTTTAGTTTTCATCTCTGGATTAGAGCCCACAACTTCTATTTTATTTTAATTTTTTCTCTGCATGGGTTTGAATTTCTTTTATCTCTATCCTACTGGTCTGTAAATCCTTCAAAATTATTCTGCTTTGTATTTTTCATTTCTTTTTTAAATATTTTTTAAAATTAGTGCATTTGCAAATACTGGTATTGTTGCCATTATAGCTGCAAGCTTCTTTCACATTTCTTTAAAAATGATTTGAATGTCTCCAGTGTAATACCTTTATCATTTTATGCTAATCACCAAATTTAAAAGAAGGCTTTTCTTTCATTTTGGCCTCTGCTTGAGGTCATTTCTGTATAGCATCTCAAATTTATTTTCCTTCCGTCTATCATCTCTTTCCTGAAATGTTAAACAATTTCTGTTCCCACAAACATATTATTTTGTTTTTAAATACTTTTAAAGTCTTGAGGCAAAAGTTATAATATTTCAAATTTATTTGGTCCCAAACTTTCTTGGAGTAAATTCTTACCTAGATTTTTGCCATTTACTTAAATTATTAATTTTTCCCTGCTTTCTGGAATAAAGGATCACTCACCACATAGTTTTTCAAATTTGTGGCTGGGAAGACCTCTTTTAACTTTAAAACAGTTATATTCCAAAAGTGCTTAGAACATGCAGCTTGATGAACCTTGTATCCACATATGCTACGATGCGGTTGAGAGCTTAATGGCTTCCCTCATCTACTGCCACTCAAATCCATGAGTTGACTGCTGTCTTGTGGTCTCTTCATGAGAAGCAGCCTCTGGAACACAAGGGGCAGTCACTTGTCCTCTCTTTATCCAGAGAAGTTCTATAGGACTGGCCTTCTCGAAGGTCCATTGGTCTTGGCCTCACCATCATCTGTGCTTAGAATTCCATGGAGAGTTTTTCCTCTCATCCCAGAAAATATGGAGGCTATGATTCTCTGCAGATGCAAATGAAAAGTAAGAAGGTAATTGAGCAGAACTGTACCAGTGCTTTATTTTCGAGAACTGGGAAAGAGAGACTCTTGTATAAAGAAAGAGTGTTAAAAACATTTGGCCTCTGGAGCTAAAATGAGGAGCAGTGTTATTTAGATCCCTCCATCCATTGTAAGTAAAGAACTATTTCAGTAAGGCCAAGATTTATTACTTTATTTACACTTTCAACAAATATTGTTCACAAAATTCATTGGACAAAAGCCATGGCATTGGTCATTCTGCTGGAGTTGGATCCCAGGTGCATCCACATGACTTAAAATAACTTCTTTCGGACTGAATTTAAACTAAGAAAATAAATTCCTGCAGAACGGAATGTTTCAAAATGCTGGTTAGATTCCTTATCAATCCGGAGTAAGCAAAGGGTTCCTCATCACAGGCAGTTTTGTTCTCTACAAGTGAATGTTGTTTCCACTCTTAACTTTCTCCATCTTAGGTAGCTGTGTGTTTGCAGTGGCTGTAGCCAAGCGTGGAACGCTGGATGTCCAAAGGCTCAAAGGAGTCCGAAGTTGTCATAATGGAGCAAGGTGGACTTCAGGCTGGAATATTCCCATGGGCTTCCTCTTAGCTAGGAGCAACCTGATGTGGGTCTCAGGCCAGCCCCTCAGCCAAGGTGAGTGGACAAGAGTTGCCACTTTGTCTGAATCTGGGATTACATCTCTGTAGGTTCTTGATCCTAATAGATGAATGATTAGCTGTAAGATGGAAATGTATATTTGTGAACTTGATACTACACTATGATGGACTCCTGACAATGGCTGAACCACATCATATCATATTTAGTCCCATGTTGTAATTGTGTCTGACCATTGCCATTGTGAATGACCATTGCCTGAACATATTTGGTCATTCCATAATGCCATAAGGAGGCCTCGCAGTTCATGACATTCACACTATGGCTGGGTTCATACAATACACCATACTGTAAACCGGTCATTGCCTAACAGTGTGAGAGTATTTGGTGGAGATGGCAAAATAAAATAAAGAAATAACATACCCAAAATCTCACAGATGGTTAAATTGAGATTTTGGACAAAAATGCCAGCATTTTTTAGAATAGGTAGCTGGAGGGACTTCAGCACTATAATATTTTTAAACAGTTGGATGCCATGTTACCTGTTCTTTGAAGTAACTCAGCATGGATTTTGGAGCCTGACAGATGGGATATTTAGGGAACATAGCATCAAAACAATGAATTGCACCACAGTGTGTTGTGTGCCTCATGTGTTAGTCAGACAACTCTGGATAAATTGTTTATGTAGACTGGTCCTTAATATGCAATTTCAGGGACACTTTGTTGAAATAAGTCCACAAATCCCAGTAGTCTGGGCTGCCCTCCATGAAAACATATGCTCATTGCCCTTGCCCTTCATGCATACCTGCTTTTCATTCCATTCTTCTTCTGTTGCCAGTGATCAGTGGTTATTTCAATGCCAGTTGCATCCCTGGCATCGGAACTACCTATCCCAAGCTGTGTGCTCTCTGCCAAGGGCCGAAGTCGTACATCTGGGAGAAGAACCATTTCTGCGAGGCCAGCCCTCGTGAACCCTTCTATGGCTCAGAGGGCGCCTTCAGGTACTCTTGGGCTCACTCAGGTGCTTCGTCACAATGATGTTAGAAGCAAGGCAGAGCTGCTCATCTACTGACCTCCCTTTCATTTGCGCAGGTGCCTGAAGCTGGGGCTGGCAGATGTGGCTTTTGTGGATCACCTCACAGTCATGAGTGCTACAGGTAAACTTTTGGCCCAGGACGGTGTCTGACTTATGCAGTTGATTAAAATGGACCCTGCACCATTGAGATTAAATTTCACCCTCTTCTCTTGTATTATTTATTGATTTATACAAAATTTATTTATAAAATTTATTGGCCGCCCATCTAACCATAGGGTAACTCTAGGTGGCTTATAGTTACACATACAGTTAAAACATAAAAAGACATTGAAACCAAGGACACCTGGGGAGGGTATGGGCAGCATGGGTGGGAGGTGGGATCTGTTGTTACTCAATCAACCACTTCCATTGCGCTGATCTCCCACTGGGCCCCCAAGCCGACTGGCACAGCCACAACTTTACGCCTTATGAAAGGATAGTCATTTGCCAATCCTTCCTCCCTCCTTCCCTCCCTTCCTTCCAAGAGCTGCACACAGTGTCTTTTTCATGGCAATAAGGTGATCTTTTATCTTCAGCCTAAATCTCTCTTCTTGTCACTCTTGATAAGAAGACTAGTCAGGAAGCCATGCCAAGAACCCCAGAAGCCATTGTCTGTTCAAAAGGCCAGGCACTTTCTCCTCCCTGCACCCAGGATCAAGCCAGTTGTTTTGCCCTCTTAGTAGCTGTGTCCTTCTGTCCTACAGCGGGGGGCAGAGATGGGGGCTTCGGCTCCAGCTTCTGAAACCCTCTTTTTCCTCATGCCAAGACTTGGAACGGGAAGAGTACGAGCTATTGTGTCCTGATGGATCCACTGCGCCTTTGATGGCCTACTCTACTTGCAATCTGGGCAATGGACCAGGCCACGCAGTTGTCACACGCCGCAACTTGCAGAAGACAGCGAAGAAATTTATCAAGGTCATTCAGGTATCTCCTGGCAAACAGGTACAGATTCTGATTCTCAAGAAGGGAGATGATTTGGGGCTGGTGCCTGAGGTCCATTCGCATACCAGCTGGGAACTCTGGGCATCAAAGTCCAGGTATCTCTGGGTTGCTAAGGCTGAAAGGCTGGTTTGCATCATCTCCCCCTCCAAGGGTTTGATGCAGATTTGTTTTCCTGTTGCTTAGCTGATGGAAGTGACTCTTCAACACCTTTGCCTTGGCTCCCAAATAATCAGGTGTTTTCCTCAAGGTTTTACAGGAGACCTCAGGGTTGGCTGGGTCTTCCTTCCTCAATCACACCCACTGGGTGGATTATATCCTTAGCAAACTTTGTAGGATGCTTCTCCTCTTGCAATTCCAGATATCTCTGAGCAGCCTCACTGCCCCCTGGGGAAAGGGCGTTTCCTTCGGGAGATGCATGTCAGCTGAAAGGCTCTTGAAAGGATGTGACTGTTAAGGAGGAAGAAATCATGCTCGAAGGAAGGCAAAACATTCTGGGATTGATATAAGATGTTAAGCCATGATCCAGAATTAAAACGGGAGGGGGGTGGCTACTAGACTGACAACAAACCCCACTCCCCACCCCACATTCCCTGTTTCCCTCCCACCTATCTTTTAATCTCATTATATTTTCATGGTTCATTTTGCTGTTTCAATATTTTACTTCTGTTACTTTTACACTTCTTGTCATTTCTTTGTTTTTACTGTTGTAAATCACCTAGAGTAGCCCCAGGGCAAGATAGACAGCAAATAAATTTAACAAATAATAAACTGAGCGGGAGGGCCCAAGGATTCTTCCTCCTCACTCCCTCATAGCTGGGTAGAAGGAGAAATACGTTACAACTTAGTTTTATTTTAGAAGGTTCTTAGAAATTCTGGCTTAAAACAAAGTAAGCTAAACGAGACATGTGTCCTTCCAGTGTAATAGGACATAAATGCAGGCATTTGTTTGCCTTGACTTAGTTTAGTTATCTTGTTGTTGTAACTGGCAACCGGGGTAAAAGATCTCTGCCAAAAGGCAGTTCCCCAGGAATGTGCTGTGTACTCTCCTGCTGGCAGGAAAAGAGGAGGTGTAACCTTGGGTGACTGGTAGCCTGGCAGTGGCAAACTCCAGCTGCTGTGAGGATGTTTTCAAAAGTCTTTCCTGCTGGCCCACACACAGATCACCATTCCATCCTTCCTGTGCTGCTTCCTGGAGCATCCCCAGAGCCAAGCTCCTGGAAGCAGATTTTTGAAATACAAAGCACTGAGAAGCACACAGAAGTCCCAGCTGCCCAGAACCAGGTGGCAATGTAGCTAGGAAAAAAACCCATAGTTTTGAGGGCAACATGAGAGTGGCTGGGCATATGTCCTATTTGAGGATGATTCTGTTGCAGTTAAATTAAATCCCTTTTCGTCGTCCTGCTGCTGGTTTTGGCAATCAGGTGAGCTCCTCCATGAAAATCGCATTGTTGGCAGTTCAAGGAGCTTGCAGATGGTGTGGTCCTTGGCAGATGCATCCCTGTCCCCTGCCCTGGGTAGTGCCTGCTTGCTGCCTGGGTGCGAGGACTTGTGATCACTGGCTTTGGTTCTTAGCACCTGTTTGGAAACAGCGGAAAAGAAAAGGCCAGGTTTGATCTCTTTGCATCTGCACCATTCAGAGGGAGGGACCTGCTGTTCCTTGACGCCACTCAGCACCTGCAGCTGCTGGGAGAAGAAACCGAGATCAGCCAGGTTCTTGGCCTGGACTATGTCACCCTCCTGCAGGGTTTGGGACACGAAGGTGAGGGAAGGCGCATTCTCCAGCCCCCAGTAACTGGGCAGGGCAGCTTCTCCACCCACCTCTGATGAAAATTGTCATTTTCCTGCTGCCCCAGGGAGCTCTCTGTCCAACAGCCTGGTGCGCTGGTGCTGTATCAGTGACCTGGAGGTCCGTAAATGTGAGGAGTGGGCTTTGAATGTCAGGTCTGACCCCCTGGTCTGTGTCCAAGCAGACTCCATGATCGGCTGCCTTGAGCTCATCAAGGTGAGTGGTTTCTTCAAGAGACACGATGTCCTGTGAGAAAAATGGGTCAAAATGGAGGCGGGAGGGAGAGTTCCAAGCCATTCCCAAAAAGAAGGATGGCCTAACATGTCCTAAAGAAATTACTGGGCTTTCCCCCTCCCTGCCATTTTTTGTGTTTATTTCTTCTTCTTGTGCCATGTCCGTCATCAGACTGGTGATAATGTTGATTTATTTATTTAAGAAAATTGATATGGTGGCCCAACTCACTCTAAGTGACTCTGGGAAGCTTACAAAGAATATAACCCCAATACAAAAAGCAATAACCCCACCACTCCCCTAGTGACAATAATGAGCAACTTGATGGTCTCCCTAATATCCTGGGGTTTCCAGGCCCACTGTGTCAGCTCGTAAAACATTCCTGGCCTGCTTTTGAGTTGCCATAGGCAGTGGGGGTGGAGAACTGATCAAGCAGCTCAGTTGCTATGACCAGAAGCATATTCCACGCATATCTTTCTCCAGATTGTATCCCAGGTTACTGGAGCAAGCTGGAGAGGTGTGTGTTCTACAGCCTGTGAAAGTGCTCCATTGGAGAATATGATTTATGACATACCCTGGGAGAAGGGGAAAAACAGGATCATTGGTAGGCAGTAAATTATGTGGGGCAGAGTCAACTGCACTTGGGAAAGTGCCAACATGTTGCTCCTAATAAATAATTGAATTTCTTTTGAAACTTGGCTCAAGGCTGATGAATTAATTAGGGCATCCGTTGGAACCCTGACACACTGTTGGAACCACATCTTCAGGTCTTTGCAAAGGACTGTCAAATTGGGGGCCAATTGGATGATGTCCAACCCGGAGGGAGCCCCCATAGAGAAGGCCCTTCTTCTTGGTCCTCCTAAAGGGGAAGGGACAGGGGACCCCTCACATTCCCTGCTTCCCCATTCTAGTGGGTTGGCAGACATGACCGGGAAAAGATGGTCCTTCAAAAACAACCTGGTCCCAAGCCATGTAGGGCTTTTTATTAAAGCTGCATGGAGTAGGCATGTGAGGGATACCTCTGGACTCAGACTAGTTCCATGATGGCGAACCTATGGCACATGTGCCAGAAGTGGCACGCAGAGCCATCTCTGCTGTCACGCGAGCTGTCACCCTGGATCAGGTCCACTGCGCATGCACGCATGCCTCCTGCCAGCCAGCTGATTGTCGGGTATCTGCTGCGCATGCACAGGGGGAGGGCCATGTGTGAGAGGGGTGCGTGCATGTGCAGAGGCGCAGGGGGGGTCACACACGCATGTGTAGGGAGGCGGAGTCGCATGCGCATTGCATTGCATTATGGGTGCAGGCACGTGCGCACTTTTGGCACATAACAATGAAAAGTTTAGCCATCACTGGACCATATCCTTTTCATAGGATTGGAACTCTGACCTGTCCCCTCCCGTACCTGAGAGACTGGCTCACAGGACCCTGCTAGGGGTAGTTGATCCAGGCGTGCAGTGAATTGTGGGTGTTGAGTGATAAGCACCTCCTCACCATGTTTAGTTTACTTTATTGCCATTGCACCTTGTACAAGTAAATCAAACACCATCTCTTCAGTGCACATCATGAGCATGAAAATAAACACAAACATGCAACTTTCACCCTCCACACATTGAACGGAAAACCCTCAACACCACACCAGCCCTGCACTATACAGCAGAATTCAACAGAGCCGCTGCCCTGGGACAGCAGCTGTTTTTCAGCCTATTTGTCCTTGTTTTTTATTATTCTGTACCGTCAGCCTGATGGTAATAGTTTGAAGAAACGGGTTCCCAGGATGAGATGGATCTTTGAGGATGTTTTGAACTTTCTTAAAGCAGTGGGAGCTATAAAGCTCTTCCAAAGAGGGAGGGGGCAACCCAGGATCCTCTGGGCAATGAAGTTCACCCTCTGGAGTGCTTTCCTATCTGCCTCTTGTGCAATTGGTAAACCATACAGAGGTGCAGTAAGTTAAAATGCTCCCTATGGTGCAGCAGTGGCAGGTCACCAGCAGTTTTCCATTTGGTTGTTGTCCCTTTTAACCAGGGCTGCAATGTGAGCCCCCCCAGGTCAGGTCCTCTTTTAGGGTAACAGGCAGAAATTTAAAACTGGCCTCTTGCTCCACTCGGTCTCCATGGATAAGCAAGGGTTGGAGGTCTGTTCTGTTCCTTCTATAGTCCACTCTAGGCCCCTTGGTCTTATTGGTGTTGAGGACCAAGTTGTTGTCTCCACATCACAAAAGCAACCATTGGTCCACCTCACCTCAGTAGGCAGACTTATGCACTCCCCCAGAGACAAGTCCCACCGCTGTTGTATCACCTGTATTATTGCTTTCGGCCCTGGGGATGTTACAAGCAGAAAACCTGGTTCCAGTAGCCAAGCAGAGGCAGGCAGAGGGAGAAGGGGAAACGTTTGATGCATGCCTGGCACTAAGTCAGTGTAGAATTTACTGGGTGGAACTGTGTCAGACATACAGGCAGAGCTGGTTTGGGAAGAGTGAAGTTGGAGGCCCTTTTTGTTTTTCACTGGAGACACTTATTTTATGTCTCACACAACTTGTACCTTCCACACCAAAATGGCAGAAACAGCTTCTTTATTCAGTGGCCATAGCTGAGGAGCTCAGCAAGCCAGAAAGAGCGGTCCTTGGGAAACACGGCCCTCTGCACGAAGCTGCCGGGGGGGGTTGTTTGAGGCATAGCGTAATATTAGTCCAACAGTTATGGCTTGTGAATGGTGAGTTATGGTTCTGCATGTTTTGTGAACTCAGCCAATTGTGGTTTATTTAAATAAATCATGCTTAGGTAAACCATGGCTTAAAATAATGTACAAATTCTGCCCAGAAATGACGTGGCGTTCTAAGATTCTGCATGTAAGTTTGGCTTCCCATTTCACTTTCTGAGAACCATTATTTTCTTACTCGAATCTGGCTGGAAAAGGCCATGGTCCCAACCAGACCATCCCATCTTGCAAGAACAGCTTTTCCTCTGAAAAGGGCAGGTGTCTCGCAGATAACCAAGTGGTTCTTCACATGACAGAAAAACGAGGCAGATGCTGTCACACTGGATGCCACCCATGCATACTTTGCAGAGGCCTGTGCTCTCGCCCCTGTGGCTGCGGAGTGTTACGGTAAGGTTTGATTCTCATTGCAACCCTACGTAGAAAAATGAAACACCAGGTATGCCCTTGGAAGCGATATGGTCCAGGCGATGGAAAGAATCCCAGGGGAGCATCTGGGAAACTCTTGAGGAGCAACAATCTGGATGACACCAAAATGTTTAGTCTTTCAAAGCATCGTTTAGAAAGACAGTGTCAGCTTAGAGGTGGGGTGGGTAGGACGGTTGCCATTATGCTTACAAACTAAAAAGACAAGGCATGCAAGGGAAGATTGGCTGGAAAGGATGCGAACTGTAACACAAAGCAGCTATGCAGCAACTACGTTTTGTCTACTTCTTTGTGCTTCTTCTAAATGAGAGAGGTGGGAGGTCTCACCATGAAGCCAGAGTGTTGAAATCCTGGGCCAGAAGATGTCAACCCAGTCATTATTCATCTCTCGTATGTGAGGGAGAAGGCCATTTCCTTCCTGAGAGCAAACTTGTGATGTTGGTTTTTTAACCCACTGCTCCTGTCTGGTGAGCCCTGGAGAGTGAGCGGCTCTTCAGCCTTCTGTCTCTTCTCCACAGGAGAAGAATGTGCTTCCACAAGGGAGGAACTGGACCTGTTGAGCCACATTGGGGGTAAGTAGGAGTGAGCATAAACAGGAAGTGCTGTGGGTGCTGTACCTCCAGCAGGGCTTTAGCACATGCTTTGTCCTGATCTAATGCTCTCTTGCTATAGGTAGATTGACATATTTAAAATTAAGCAAAATAGCACTTAGTGGCCAGCAGCAGAAAGTCTGTGCTAAATAGTTCTTTATCTGGGCCACCAAGAAGGTCTCACAGGATGCCACCTTGAAGGAGAGGACATATGTTAGATCCAGTCTCTGTCCCCATAAAGACGCTTCATCTTGAGATCATGGCATCAATGTCCATTTGCACTTT
The DNA here is from genome assembly GCA_004320025.1 of Laticauda laticaudata. Lineage (NCBI taxonomy): Eukaryota > Metazoa > Chordata > Lepidosauria > Squamata > Elapidae > Laticauda > Laticauda laticaudata. The sequence goes on from BHFT01059246.1 coordinate 40,622, forward strand.
GTAGAGTTTTAAAAGACTTCCTAGTCTAGTTTTTTTTTTTAAGTATTGTTTTAACTGCTTGTTACTGATTTCAAAGGTATGTTTTCTTTATGCTCCTTTCATTTGCAACTGATAAATAATGTTCCCTGAATGAAATAAATGTAATAGTAAATGTGATATATGGAAAAACAGTGCAGTTTGTTTTGAGAGAGCTCAGGCCACACAGAGTTTCTCTGTCCTCTTCTGCCACTAGCAGAGCTGCCCTGTGCAACAGCGATGGTCATGGCAACTGAAAGCACTTTCTAGAGTTACAAAACTATCAACTATCGCTGTTCTAAAGTAATTCGTAAACAGCCTAGCAGGTAAAGTGCTAGGGAGATGTCAGACCCCTAAAGTGATACTGCCATTCAATTGGGAGAAGGGGGGGACCTTGAATATCATTCTTTCTTATTGCCTCTGACAACTGCTATTCTGTAACATTTATCCTGACGCTTGAGTGCCCTGGGATATTCTCACCTTTTGGGGAATGTATTAGGGGGGAGGGCCATGTGGGTTGCTTCACTCTGAAAGCCATCAGAAGATGACCCTGGGAATGCCTGCTTATCTGGTTCTCAGGACAGCCATTACAATAACATCTTCACATCTGTGGATTGGCTGAATAATCTGTTGGCTGATAATTGGTTTCATCCATTGGACTGGCGGGAGGGATTTCTAATGCCTTAAGTCTAATTGTACTGCCTAAGGAGGTTTAGAGTCTGCTTTGCCTTTGTACTGTTTTCACTTCTGCTCAATAAAAGGTTCCTTTTGAAATACTCAATTTCAAGAGTTTTTACTTTTCTTGAGTTAGGAAAGGCAAGTCCTTACAGGAGTTGCAAAATAGCCCCACCAGATAGACTCAAACAGAGAATCAACTCAAGAAGATTAAGGCTATTTTAATTAACGGTGTGCTCTCGCCACACAGGTCTTCCTCCACTTTACTTTGTAGTCCTGGTGAGAAAGGCCAACCAGCAAGTAAGCCGATACTCCCTGAGGGGAAAGCGCTCCTGCCACAGCCATGTGTACAGCCCAGGTGGGTGGCTGCTGCTTTCACAGTACACTGTTGGGGCCCTGGAGAATGGCAGCAGCACCTGCAACCTCACCTCTGGTAAGCCTTCCTATCTGCCTAGCAAAGAGAGCTTCGTTGTGGGTAGGAATAAGACATTTTGAAGGTGTCAGAATTGGGGTCGAAGGATTCATGATCCACAGTATGCACAACAGGAGCTCAAGGAGGCAGAATCTGCCTCAGTGACACAATGGTTAGAGTGCAGAATTGCAGGCTACTTCTGCTGCCTGCTGGCTGCCTGCAATTTGGCAGTTCAAATCTTACCAGGTTCAAGGTTGGCTGAGCCTTCCACCCTTCCAAGGTGGGTAAAATGAGGACCCAAATTGTTGGGGGCAAGATGACTGTAAAACTACTTAAGAGAGGGCTGTAAAGCACTATAAAGCGATATATAAGTCTAAGTGCTATTGCTATTGCTATCTGGTGGACTTGAGATACAGAACAGATTTTGAGATGAGCTTCCCAACAGATCTTCCTATGAACAGATCTGCTTGATTTCAGCAAAGCCCTCTTAGTCTACTAGTTTGTTTCTCCCAAGTCTAGCGTGGCTATAAAGAAGAAACTGGGACATTCCTCTCTCATTCTTCTTCCCTGCAGTTGGTGGTTGGGTGTCTACTGCTCCCCGACCCACTGAGTCTTCAGGACCAGGAGCTCTGAATGGATCTGTTCTCCATCCCATCTCTTTTTAAAATAACTTACTAAGAATTTTACCAGCTTGGGTGCCTGTTTTGCTCATGTTGTGCTTCATCTTTAGCCACCTGGGCAGATCTGGCAAAAGATCTTGCTGTGTTTCTGATTACAGATTTCTGAACTAGACTGGCCACTTTTTTTAGTGGGAAAACAACAGAATATCTCTGATTCCTGAGGCTCAAATGGAGCAGTCATCTGAGGCTTTTCAGCCTGTCAAACCCATAACACCCAAGAGCTGACATTTAAAAATAATTGGCTCAGTTGTTGTTGGTGGGAGGGGAGGAATAAAATATTTTTTTAATTTTATTTATTTTATTTTATTTTATTTTATTTTATTTTATTTTATTTTATTTTATTTTATTTTATTATTTTTAATTTTTTATTTATTTTATTTATTTTTATTTTATTATTTTATTTTTATTTTATTTATTTTATTATTTTATTTATTTTTTTTTTTTATTTTATTTTATTTTATTTATTTATTTTATATTATTTATTTTATATTGCCGCGTATTTGGCCATGGCGACTCGGGGCGGCTTACACAATGTAAAAATCATATTTAAAACAAACAATTAAAACAATAAAAACTAACCAAAAAAAAATCAAATAAATGAGCAAGTACAATAGAACAAAATTTGGGGAAAAAAAATAAAAAACCAACTGCCATCCCCCTCCCTGATGACAGCAGATTAACACTAGCCACCTGATGGTCTCCATCCCTCTCTGGGTCCCAGGCCCGCTGGCAAAACCAGGTCTTCGCGCCATTCGGAAGGAGAGAGAGTGGGGACCATCTCTAATCTCTGGGCAATGATGTTCCAGAGAGAGGGATCCACCCCGGAGAAGGCCCTCCTTCTGGGTCCCACCAGGTATCTCTCCCTAAGGGGTGGGACCTGTAACATTCCCATGCCTCCCGCTCTGATGGGTTGGGTGGATTGTGACTGGCAGGAGACATTCACTCAGACTCACCTGGTCCCAAACCAGAAGGCTTTAAAGGGACACCAACATCTTGAATTGCAGCTGGAAGCAAATCAGCAACCAATGCAGCTCCCACAGGAGAGGTTGACACATGTGCACACCAGGGTCTGAATAAAACCATGCAGGCCACTGCATTTTGCACCAACTTGGAGCTTCCAGATACTTTTCAAGGGCAGCCCCATGTAGAGCGTGTTGCACTAATTCAAGACAGGAATGTGACCAGGGATAAGTGACTGTGAGTAGGGAACCGCTGATCCAGGAAAGGGCATAACTGGTGCACAACCCGCAGTTGCGCAAAGGCCCTCCTGGCCATGACCGCACTGCTCTTCAAGTAGAGTCGTGATCCTAGGAGAACCGCCAGATTATGCACAGGGTCTGTTTGGGTAGTGCCACCCCATCCAAGACTAAGGTGGTAATTCTCCTGAACCAACGAACCCCAGACCCCAGAGCCACTCGGTCTTGCAAGGGTTTAGTTTCAACCCGTTGTTCCCCATCCAGCCCATAACAGCCTTCAGGCATTACAAGAGGAGGACACAGCAACACTTAACTCACAAAAGGTGGACTAATGCCATTTCTGTCCCAAATCCCAGGCCTAGAATCCTGATGTTAGGGGTTAAAGATAATCTGTTTCATCCAGAAACCTCTTGATCTGCTGCACGACCACCTTCTCAACAACCTTCCCCAAAAAGGGAAGATTGGAGACAGGTCAGAAATTATCCAACCGGGTAGAGTCCAGCGATGGCTTCTTAAGAAAAGGTTGAACCACAGCCTCCATAAAGTGCTGGGGTACCGTCCTCTCCTGTAGAGAAGCATTAATCACGGCCAGAGTCCACCCACCTGTCACCTCCTGGGAAGCTTTCACAAACCAGGAAGGACATGGATCTAAAATACAGGTGCTTCTGTCAAGTAGACAGAAGTAGATCCTGTCTACTTCCTCAGGAGCAACAGGGTCAAACCGTTCCCAGATAACACGGCAAGAATCTGCCTCAGAAGCTTCCACCAGATCAGCAACCACGCCGGCATCTAACTGGGAACAAAGTCGAGTGATTTTGTCTTCCAGAAAACCTGCAAATAACTCAGCATGGCCCTTCAGGTGGTCCTCAATCTCCTCCTTCCCCAGGAGGAGGAGGCTCACTTTAAAGAAGGTCATTGGGTGATTATCTGCAGATGCAATTAGTGTGGAGAAGGATCTACACTTTGCCTCACGAATCACCCCAAGGTAGGCCTTAGTAGCAGCTCTTACCTGTGTTTGATCAAGTTCATCTCCTGTCTTCTGCCAGCAGTGCTCTAGACATCTCATGCATTTCATCCCTCTCAGTTCCTCTGTATACCACAGGGCACAGAGAGCAGACCTTTCTCATGCGCCTCTTGAGTAATCAAGGGGGAGGGCATCATCAGGTATGGTTCACTTAACAATTACCTCATTTAGTGACTGTTCAAGGTTACAGCGGTGTAAAATAGCTTTGTGACCAATCCTTGCATTTACAACAGTTGCCACATCCTGTGGCCACGTGATGGCCATTTGGTGCTTTGCAATTGGCTTGCAACAAACAGCAGCGAAAGTCAAATTGGTAATTCTGGCACCTTGCCTAAGGACTAAAGGGGAAGTAAGGTCATGAACACTCACTCATTATTTTCTGCTTAGTGACCAGAGTGCTTAGTATCTGAGTTGTTGGTCTCAAACTGCAGTTGCTAAGCGAGGACTCCCTGTACAATAAAGATTGCAAGCCCTGTAGTCTAGCATTTTGTGCCTCCCAGTCAGTGGCTCAGCAGCATCTGGAAGGTTCATTTTATTTTATTTTGATTTATTTGATTTGTCAATCGCTTACAAGATAATAGGTAAAAGTAAAAATATGAGTAAGAATACAGGAAATAGGTATGAATAAATGGGGACAGGGATGGTAGGCACGATGGTATAACGTACACACACCCCTTACAGACCTCTTAGGAAGGGGGTGAGGTCAATAGTGGATCATTTGAGGTTAAAGGAGTGGGGAGGTTAGAGGATGTAACCACAAAGTCAGGTAACATATTCCAGGCATTGACCACTCTGTTGCTGAAGTCGTACTTTCTGCAATCGAGTTTGAAGTGGTTTACATTGAGTTTGTATCTGTTATGTGCTCTTGTAATTGTTGTGGTTGAAGCTGAAGTAGTCATTGACTGGTAGGACATTATAGCCAGGGGTGGGATTCTAGAGGTTCGCACCTATCCACTAGAACTGGTTATTAACATTCTAAGCAGTTCGGAGAACCGGTTNAAACATTCTGGTGTTGCTTACAAAAACTGTCTCTCTGTTAATCCTTATTACATTCTTGGCAGGACTAGACTTCCTGTTTCAGGAACCTCTCTGGGGTTTTTTCCCCCTCCTTTGCTGGTACTTTGCTTGTGTGGAGTGACAATGGCACTGAAAAAAGTGACATGACCATTTTTCACACTTACGACTGTTGCAGAATCCCCACAGTCATGAGAGGCCAGACGAGGAGATGCATGCCCTGATGTGAGTGATATTGAGTTGGCCACACCCAACCAATAACATGACCACCAAGCTACGCCATCACCTAAGCCACATCCACGGAACCAGTTGTTCAAAAGTTTTGAATCCCACCCCTGATTGTAGCAGATAATTCTGTGTACTACACTTAAGTCTAACAGTAGACTTCATGAACATGGAGGGGGGGAGGGGGGAGAGCTTCTGGTTCCCCCATTCTTGTTCTTCAGCTGCTGCTTGGCAGAGGTTATGCTGCCTGCAAACCTAGAGGTGCTGAGCAGTTACCTAAATGGTAGCAATGATGTTTTCCTGTTTGCTGCCTCCATCCCTCCCTGATTTTGCACTGTAATCAGAAGACTGGGGAAAGCCCCCTTCTGCTAATATTCTAAGAAACCAAAGTTTGGCTTCCGGTTTGCAAGGCTTCACGGCAGCAGGAATCTGCGATTGTGCGTGGTTTCTTCTGCGCTCACCGCTGGAGTGCCCCCGATCCAGCTGGATTTGGGGGCTATAGTTACCCCGTAGAGGTAACTGAAGAATAGGGGAATCCAGCAGGGGTCGGGGAAATCGCAAAACCGCCTCCTCTGCTGGCGGTAACTCCGCTTTTTGAAAAGCGGTGAAAGCGGCGGTCAGCAAGTGGCAGTCACAAAGAACTTCCATCCAATAAGAAGAAGTGCAGAGGAAGCTGAGAAAGTGAAAGTTTTTTGGCTTAACCGGGATAAATAAATAACATTTAAATATCCCTGGAATTTAAGTTTCATTAAACGATATCATCGGTTCCCAAAGACAAGAGACAGAAAAAGCGGTGGAACATGAAAGTAAAAAAGGGAAAGTTTGTTTTTCTCTCTCACTCTCCTTCCTTATGGATGATAGCAAATGAATGGAGAAATTTGGAAAAGCCGTTTTTGGCATCACAAGCAGGTAATCCTGAGAAATATAACAGCCAAGGGACAATTAAAGATTTCTGAGCATTGGGGGGGGGGACTTTTTTGCTATAAGTGGGAAGGGAGAGGAAAAATAATTCATATTAAGATTTTGTTGAGGAGGCTGCTTGGAATTTATAAGATCAGAGCTAAACTGTAACACAGACCTTCAAAAAGATATATTTAATTGGAAAGCTTGGTAACTGAAACTATAACTCCAGGAAGAGAACGTATAAAAGAAGAAAAGTGCTAAAATGAAAACAGTCCTGTGTGTATTTGGATTGCTTGGTGACTTTGGGACTTTTGAAAATCATTATTTGAAAGACTAAAAACATTTGGGTGTATAAAAAAAAAACTTTTCACAATGGCACTACTTGTTGATGAACTGAAAATTGAATTTAAATAAGCTAAAAAGAGAAGGAACAAGAAGGGAAGGGCTCTTCTGGATCTGTTTTCCATTTTTTAGAAATGGCGATTTCTACCTACCAGAAACTACAAGAATAAGAAGATGGTGGATGAAGGAAGCCATCTTTAATGAACAAACAACTTTAGCTGGGGAAGAAAAGGGAAAGAGGGGGAAGAGAATGAGAATTTAAGACTCAAACAACCCCAAAAAGGGAAAAATAAGAATGAAAAATAAATACAATGTCAGAAAGCAACCGAAAAGAAGAATACAGAAGAAGGTAGGAGATTAAAGGTGGAGATTAAGAGACAAGTGGGGTAAAAAAGGCAGGATTTGGAGAAAGAAAGGACAAAAAGGGAGAGAAGTTACAAGTGTAAGGATGTATAAAGAGTAAAAAAAAGTTACAAGATGTAAAGAAACAAGATTTATTCAGAGATAGTGGGTAATATATGATTAAAAAAGAAGATTCTGCAAAAGTACATAAGATTGTATTGTATTTATATTTGAAAATAATGTTAAGAAAACTGGATTTAATAATAAAGCTTAATTTGCTATGGATTATTGTTTTACATATATATACTATTATCTTATATACTTTTATAAATAATAAGTAATACGCTTCAATGTACAAGCAGAATCAGAATGAAAAGTATATATTATTTAAGGTGTTAAATTTAGGAGTGAGAAGATTTAAAGGTGTCATACTCATCAGATGATAGCAGTGATTACAGGAAATAGAATTTTGTGTTAAATGAGAAAAGATTATAGAACAATTGAAATAGAACAGAAAAAAATAGATAACGCATGATGATTTAAAATTGAGATGAAATAAATAAAATAGAATTAAGAGAGGTGGAAAGAGGGGAGAACTATATAGAAAAATGTGAGAGATGTGTAAATAAGATATGAATGGATAAATTCAAAAGTAAGCATGAATATTCGAATTTATGTCTGTAAAAAAGATGTAACCCGGGACTAGCCCTTTCCAAAGAAGTTTGAGTGTTTTTTTAATGTTATGTTTTTATGTTTTGTGTTTTGTTTGTGTATGTTTGTTTATTGAAAATCAATAAAATTTTTATAAAAAAAAAAAAGAAACCAAAGTTCACCTTTTTCTATTTAGCAGTGCTGCCCACATTGACTGGCTGTGCAGTGTGAAAAAGCAGCATTGCATAATTCCGCTGGGTAACGGCTGCCCTTTCTGCTTCTCTCAAAGCATACCAGAATTTTTTTTGGAAAGGCTGCATGCCAGGAGCCAATGGAAATCTCTGCAAAGTGTGCATTGGACAAGAGGGGAGAGTCAAGGCATCCTCCAGGTGTGCAGCTAATCATCATGAACGGTACTATGGCAACCTGGGGGCCCTCAGGTGAGCCACCCTGGAGAAAAAGCTTCCCTTCTGAGTAAAATATTACTATGGGGCCATGCCTTAAGGGCTAGGAGGGACCTGGCTTTGGGACTTGTGATTTTGTGTGGGTTTACAAAATTCCTTTGGATACAAGCTCAAGGAGATGCATTTTGGCAGGTTTTTTTTTCTTCCAGGTGCCTCTTAGGTGACCCCACTGGGAGAAGCTTCGGTGATGTGGCTCTCTTGGAACATCATAACCTACTTCAGAACATTGAATGTAAGATATTTTCTGTTTATCTTTTCAGCTTTTGGTAAATCGCCATGATAATCTTCAAGTTAAATTTCCTCCAGATGTTATAGCCGAGGGTGTCAAACCAGTGGTGGGATTCAAAAATTTTTACTACTGGTTCTGTGGGTGTGGCTTGGTGGGTGTGGCAGGGGAAGGATACTGCAAAATGCCCCTTCCCTCCCCACTCCACTAGCCTGCTTTCCAGCTCCATTCTCCTGTGCAGGGCAACCAAAGGAGACACAGCCGATCAGCCGGGACTCAATGGGAGGGGGAGAAGAGATGAGGTTGATGGGGCCAGTCAGAGGCGGCATTTGCCAGTTATCTGAACTACTCAAAATTTCCGCTACTGGTTCTCCAGAACTGGCCAGAACCAGCTGAATCTCACCTCTGTGTCAAACCTTGGAAACTTAAGCACTTGTGAACTTCAACTCCCAGAATTCCCCAGCCAGCTCTATCAAAATGCTTCATTACAGATGCCCAAATGGAAGAATTGAGGCAGGGGAGAAAGAGGAAGCTATAGCCTGTCTTCTCCTTTCCCAATGAGCTTGTTGTAATCCAGTATGGCAGAACCCCTGCAAGTTGGAGCAGTCAGGAGAGAAAACAAGAAGAGGAGATGAGGGGCTGGGCTTTTACTGTGGGGCCTCTGGACATGTAGCCAGTAACAGCACCAGGGATGGTCACAGCAAAAAGATGCACACTTGCAAATCAACAAGCACAAAGCCAGCAAGCAGCCAGTTAGATGGGGAGACGTTGGCTTAGAATGGACCCTAACGAATAGCTACAGACTCAAATTGAGGGAATCTGCCTTTGACTCTGGAGGTCGTTTCCCTCCATGGAGCTGCTCTGCAAGGTCCTCTTGGATTCACCATTTCTGCTTTTTCCTCCCCCCAAACCTCGATTGATTTTTGGCTAGGAACCTTTTCTGTCCTTGGCATTTCAAGTTCAGTGCTCAGAAAATCAGCAGTGATCGTATCACTATTTGGGGAGAAAATGTTGCGATGCTAAATAGCTCAAGTCGGTCACTTTGTTCCTTGCAGATCTGAATCGCTCAGGATGGGCCACTGGCTGCTCTCCCGGGGATTTTGGACTCCTTTGCCCAGATGGGAGCCGAGCACCCATAACCAACTGGAGGACCTGCAACCTGGGCTCTGTTCCTCCCAGCGTTGTGGTGACCCGACCAGTGACTGTCACCAAGATCCAGGATTTCCTGGCAAAATCCCAGGTAAGCTTGACAGCTGGCGCTTGAAGGCGTGTCAGTATTATCATTTGTCAGAACAGGAAGGGACAATGTCTGCATGCAGATCTGTTCATCTTCCTGCAATTTTATTTCCTTCAAGTGCATCATCTAGTTAATTCAAGGCATATACATACAGATTAACAGAGTTGGAAGGGACCTTGTAGGTCGTCTAATGGTAGTCCAGTCTCTTCTTGGAAGCCTCTAGTGATGAAGCTCCCACAACTTCTGGATGCGACTTCTGTTACATGGGTTGATTGTTCTCACTGTCAGCAAATTTCTCCTTATTTCTAGGTTGTGTAAAAGCGCGGGAAATCAGGAGACAGGAGACCAGTCTAACTTCAGCTCTTTATTCAAGGTATAGATCTGTGTGTCTCAGCGAGCCGCGGCAGCTCTTCTTATAGAGCTAGCTGGCGGCTCTCACCCAATGACAGCTTTCTGAATCTTCCGCAATCAGTTCTTCCAATCACGGGAGATTCCTTACT